>WEIT01011865.1:2094-49837 GCA_013389985.1 Dryoscopus gambensis
ATTCATGGCACTGGTAGTGGTAGAGGTAGGTCAGCAAGGAGAACACACAGTCAGCATTTTGAAGCCTATTAAACAGTGATATTCCATGACATACATATGATGATACTCACATGAGAGCTCTAAACATCTAGTTCTGTCTAATAGAAAGTCCAATTTTGGTCAGGGTTTTTGCAGGTGAACAAGCCTGTGGGCTGTTCCTTTATGTCTGCTGCACTTTAAGCACTAAAGGAAAATTGAAGTTTATAGGCAAATTCTTTCTGAGAGCTGGCATTAAAGGAGATGTTAGGACATTTCAAAAATATATATTTTACAGTGAGGGTAATTGATGGGTCAGCATGCAGTTCCGCTTCCTGAGAGTGATTTGCCCTTGATTAGGTTAAGCTTTCCAAATAAAATGTTCTGTAAGGTAACATGAGACATATCAAACTTCATGTTACTTGGTTTTCTTAGAATTGCAACAGAATATGAAAAGTAGGTTTAAATTTGTCAAAGCTCGAGCTGATGCAGTGATTAACATATTGTTATTTCACAGCAGGTTGGTGTGAAGGTCTCTGTTTCCATTGGGGCAACTGCCATTGAGACTGAATTCTCTAAATGCTAACCAAGAAACAAATTCCTAAGTATTTATAGACGTAACAACTACCAAATATTGTTTCACCCCTTCAGCCTTCTCACTCTCATTTATAAAAGCCTTTTCCCTTTGTGACTGGTGGCAAGTATTGCTCATACAATGGGATTTTTGCCAACAATTCCAAAAGGAACATGATAGAGTCCACAGGAACTGGTTGTACAACCTCAATCACAGTTGTTCTTCTGGCCCACTACTCTGTAAATCCCAAATTCTAGTTAATAGATTTATAAAGCAGAGTGCCACAAGGGACCACTAGCTCATCTGGCCTGACAGCCCATGCATCACAAGCAATTGCACTTTATGCAGTACCCTTTACCAAACCCAGCAGTGTTTATGTTTGGATAAAGAATCCTTGCCAAAAAGGCATTCAAGTCTTGGCCTCAATACATCAAAGTAGAAAGAATCAGCAAATTTTACAGTAACCTCTGTCATTAATGTCTTGGTTAATTCTTTCCTTGGTATAAGGTATGGCTTATTTCTGATTTGAAGTTGCCCAGTTACACCTTCCAGACATTGTTTCTTGTTATGCCCCTGGTAAATTAGATTTTGTTAACACCCCTTTATTGTCACCAGAGACCTTGCCAAAGAAAAAGCAGTGTTAGAAGAATGACTATTTAAATAGAATAAACTCTTCAGGTGCCTTTCAATGAGGCATTTCCAAGACAGTCAGTGGTTGTTCTGGCAAACCGGAATAGTCTGCCCTACCTGTGAGACTTAAAGTAATCCACCATGGCTGCTGCTTTGCCAGTGGAATACCCAACATGACATATAAAAATTGTGTATTTTCAGTTACACATATAGAGGTTTTTTTTTTTTTGCAGAAGAAAGAGTCCAAATCTTCTGCTGGCTTACTCATAGAATTATTTCAGAGAAAATAATTTCAGTTTTCCTGATCTAAGATCCCTGAACTCTGCACACTTCAGTTTTAGCTAGTTTTCTATTTTATTTTTCTAGACAAGTCAATGGACTTGCTGAGAATTGAATAATGATTTAGAATGTCCATCCAGGACAAGTTGGCCTTCTGCTTCTTTTTGTTGTTTGTTAAAACATCACCATTCCAGTTTCTTCAGTTTCTGCTCTCTTTAGTTCTTGTGCATCTATGACACCAGCCTCTGAGTATGCTTGTTCAGGCAATCTTTGTTAAAATATATGGGATGCAGCATGAAATTATCACACAATTTTCTTCCCAGGTGGGGATACATTAATATCAGTGCACCTCTGTGGGACTGAGCACTTCAGGTATTTCAAGGATGATCATTTTAGTGTTTTTAGTCTGTGGCCCTGCTGTTTGTAAAATAAATGGCTGTCACATATAACGTAACTTAGACTTTCCTCAGAAGAACTGAATTACTAATCATAAGCTATTACAAATAAAGAGGAACAGTTTATCTCCCAGAAGAGAGAAACCACAGATGGGAGGAAATGTAGTGGTTAATATAGCAGCAATTCTTGAAATAAGTGAATTGAGAAAAAATAAATGTGGAAAGTAAAACCATTTGCACAGATTTAAGAGTAATAAGACAAAATAGAAGAGAAAAGCAAAGCAAATATGAAATCAGGAATGATGGGAAGTGTTACCTACTATCTATGAGAGATGCACTGAACTTATTTAGACATATTCTTTTCAGAATCCAATAACAAGGTCTTTTTAAAAAGTTGCCTAATTTTTAATTTCCTATTTAATTTAAAATACTGTCTGTATTATTTTTCTTATTCTTTGTTAATGATTTGGATGCGAGAGTGATGTAATTTACGAGCTATCAGAATGATTATGTATTCTTCAGTAAGAACACAGATCGCTGAGTAAACTTGTTCTTGGAAACCAAAATCTATCCTGCTGACCTAATGATGATGCACTTGTGCCCAAGAATTGTGTTTGCATTATTGCCAGTGTTAACATATACAGGATTACAAGAGCTGCCATGCTGGATCAGTGCAGTTCAGTCCTGTACTGAAAAATCAAACAAATAACAATCCTGAGGGAATTGTTTTAAACAAAAATCTTCTGCTTTGTTTTCCTGAGCCAAGATCTAGAGCTCAGCAGTGTCTTGTAGCAGTGAGGTTCACAGTCCAATTCTGCTCTATTTAGATTTTTTTTCCTCCATTGTGGAAGTACCCACTTCCAATTCCATTGGCTGAACCTGTGAGAGGCTCATGTGAGTCACAAGAATCTGACCATGGCTATGTCTACAGACAAAAGAATATAGCTTTAATTTCTGGGAAGTTTCCAGAGGAACCAGGGAGCTTGCAAAGGCATGAACCAACAAAACCTGTATGATTGCTGTCCTTAGTGCATACAGCTTTGCCTTGAAGAACTGCACCAGTGGCAGAGGGTTCCCTTCCTTGGAACTGTGAAGTTGCAGTATTGCTTCCTCTGTGGGGTGTTTCCTTTTTGGAGTCAAACAGGAAGTTCTGTCTTTTCACAGTCTGCTAGGAGAAAGGTGTAGATGTTCTCAAGTCTGTTTCTTTTTTGAGAACCAGACAGTTTAGGGATTTTATATTGGCTAAAAATACTGGCTGCATTCTGAGAATCTGAAATGGGATATCACGACTGATTCAGCCACCATAACATATGCTGTTGTTGGGCTAGGGGCCTGCACAAACCCAAACCATATTCCGGTCCCCCCTCCTGTAGGCAGTTCAGCCTGGATAGCTGTGCAGGCAGCTGGTCTGGTCCCGAGAAAGGGGAGGAAGGAAGGGGCAGGGAAAGGGGGAGAGAGAAGGGATGTCCTTGGGACACTCACTAGTCCTTGTTTCCACAAGCTGGCTCTCCAACGATCATCTATCTTAGACATATTGCGTGAATTGAAGTGGACAGAGTGACCCAATACCTCTTCTCCACATCACTCATTATCTTACGTATTTCTTTATGTGTCTTCTTGTTTCTTTCCTCACAGAGATGCACAGTCCAAATACTTTAATCCTTACCAACCTTGCTGCCCTTCTTTTGGATATTCCCCTCTCTAGCTCTGCTTATGTTCTTCTCACGACTGAGTGATCAGAGTTGCACACAATGTTCTAGAGAAAAGAGTAACAGTGATTTATATAAGGGCACTGCAGTACCTTTGGTAATATTCAAGGTGTCCAATATCTGCATCCAAAGGACTGTCCCTCCTATCTTGGAGCCCCTGAGAAATTCTCAGGATTTAATGATGCGATTCACACATTGCCTGCTTGAATGTGCTGTAGTCCATAGTTGAAGGACAGCTCTGGGTGAGTATTCTCTCTTAGCTTCCTCCTGCTCTCTCATGGCTAATACTGATACAGGGCTGGAAGAAGTCTCCCGCTTGGTTGTCGAGTTCCCGTCCTTGGCAGCTCCCAGCCTCATGAGTATGCTCCCTTAGCCCTGCCCCATAATTGGCTGCTACTCACGAGATGGTACAACTCTGACTAGTCCTGCATGATCCAGGGGCAAACTCCCCGCTCTGCTGATGGGTCCTTGTGCTATCATTGAATTATAAGGGATCTATAGTAATTCTGACCAACTTTAGACTTCTGCACTATGGATCAACATTTTCAAGAGGAAGCCTTTTTATTGTCAGCGTGGAAAAAGAGGCATTTCCAAGGTAAGAGGCATCCACTGTTTCATGTGCAGACTTCAGAACAAGAGCAGTTGTGCCTTTGAAGTGCCTCTCCTGGACACAACCACATTGTAGGTGTCTACACCTAGTAAGACAAGTCCTGCCCTGACTCACAATCTCTATCTGAATTATTAATGTTCTCTGTCTCCTTCTTTTAGAGCACAAATCTTTTATTCCTGCCCAGCTCTGGTGTTAAGCTTCATTGGTTTTCACTGGGCATATCAGATACAACACAGCAACAAAAAAGTGATCAAACCTGACTTCGTAGGTTTTACTTTTACCTTCTGTTAATCTTTTCCTTCATGACATCAGGAAAAGGAGATAAATGGCCACTGTTTTCTCTCTTTGCATCCACTTTCCAAGTGATGCTGGCAGATTTCATTAACCTTCCCTTTTTGAATATTACATCTTTTTAATAAATTACATTTATTATAAAAGCAAGCAATTAAAGTAGCATCTGGTATTTTGTATAGATAAGTATGTGTACAAAATATGTATATTTTGCTTCCCATTACTGTCATGAAAAAGGTATATTTTATGTTATGTTGCTTTCTTAGGGCATTACTAGCATACTTATTATCCTCATTTGCCTGACACCAGAGGGTTTCACTGGCTATTTACATTCCCTTTTTCCCAAGGGGTAGGAAAGGCTGTTGCAAAGATCCAATGCTAGCCGCATTCATTCATCACATTTGTCTGCAGAAGTAGTTGCTATTTCTCTTTAGAGCTGTAGCCCTTCAAGAAGTCTTATGCTGTTAGCTCTCATTTCAGAGCAGCTTTGTGTCTGGAAAAAGGAGCCAGAAATACCTGAAATGCAGAGGAAGAAACACATAGGAGTTCATGGCCTGAGCCTGCAGTGCTCAGAGATATTTGCTCAGTGAGGTATTCTGCTGCCCAAGCACATGTCTTGATTTCAGCCTTTTCCTTCCTTCCCTCAACTTCTCCAAGCTTTGCTCCAACTCATCCTCACCCCTTCACTGGCAAGGGTGGTTCCCAGCATTTCAGTGGACCTGTACGCTTCTTTCTCATCAAGAAACTGAGTTCTTTCTCATCACTTATTGAGTGTAGATTTAGGAAATTTGGAGATGACACATAAGCTGGGTGGGAGTGTAGATCTTCTGAAGGGCAGGAAGGTTCTACAGAGGGATCTGCACTGGCTGGATAAACAGGCCAAGGCCAATTGTGTGAAATTCAGTCATGAGTCCTACACGTGGAGCACAACACCCCCAGGTAGTGCAATAGGACAGAGTGGCTGGGAATCTGCCCAGCAGAAGGGGGTCTGGGGGTGCTGGTTGATAGGTGCTGAACATGAGCCAAGGTATGCCCAGGTGGCCAAGAAGGCCAATGGCATCCTGGCTGGTATCAGCAATAGTGTGGCCTGCAGGACCAGGGCAGGGACTGCCCCCTGTACTCAGCACTGGTAAGGCCACCTCTCTAATCCTGTGTTCAGTTCTGGGCCCCTCACTACAAGAAGGACATTGAGGTGCTGGAACATTTCCGGATGTCATGGTTTAGGAATGGTATTCCCCAATTTAGTATCTCACTAAAAGGAATGCACAAGCTGCTGCCCTCCTCTCTCCAGTGGGAGATACAAAAGGCAGAGACAATGGGATGAGATAAGAACAATTTACTGGAACATCAATAAGAAAAGAAAACAAACAGTAAGAGCAACAATATTCATAACAAAAGTGTATAAGGAAAGGGTGATTTCCATGCAGAATGCTGACCAAGCCCAACTCCACACAGTGTGACCCCAAGACAGTGAACAATGGCTGATGGGTTCCCCACCCTGCCACACTTTGTTCCCCCAGAGAGGGACACTGTCCATCCCAGAAGCCAGAGAAGGAGTCTTTTCCCCTCCTCTGACAATGACATAAGGTGGTATTGAATAACACAATGTCTTGGCCACGCCCCTTCCCACAGATCCAGCCTGGAACCAGGACCTCAGAGAAGGGCAATGGACCTGGGGAAGTGTCTGGAGCACGTCTGATGAGAAGCAGCTGAAGAAGCTGAGGGTGTTTAGCCTGGGGAAAAGGGGGACCTTATTGCTGTCCACAATTACCTAAAAGGAGACTGCAGTGAGGTGGGTGTCAGTCCCTTCTCCCAAGTAGCAGTGACAACACGAAGGGAAATGGCCTCAAGTTGGACCAAGGGAGGTTTAGTTTTAATAGTGTGATTTTTTTTTTTCATGGAAGGGGTTGTAAAACATTGGAACAGACTGTCCAAAGAAGTGGTGGATCACCATCCTTGGAAGTGTTCAAAACCTGTGTGGATATGGAACTTGAAGACATGGTTTGATGGTGAACATGGTGGTGCTAAGTTGACTGTTGAACTTGATGATCTTAAATGTCTTTTTGAAACTTAAAAATTGTGAATATAATTTTAAGAACAGTGGGAGTGGCACATGCAGAGACATATTTGCTTTCAGTGGCAACCCCTCTCATAAGATCCCATCAAATGTCTTGGGCTAATTTTGGAAGCTGAGATCTGCCACTGCTTCTGCAGAAACCATGGGTTAGAAAACCTCTATAGCCTTTCACATTAGATTTAAAGGACTCTTGCATTTGGTACCAACAGTTATTAACAGTCTCTAGAAAACGGTTAACTGTTAATCCCTCTGGAGAAAATTCAGAAATACCCCTGGCAGCTTCTGGGGACAACTGAAAGGGGACATTTTAAACAGGAGCTTTGATATATCTTGTGCTTCTGTGTTCTCCGCAGCTGTAGCATGGGGATGGTCATCTGGTCCCACTCTAGAATGATGTGGGATTTAAAAAAATGTAGATAAACATTTAATACCTGTTACTTCAAATGAATGTTGTACTTGAAGGATTTAAACTCTATAACTTTTCCTGTCCACATCTTTATTTATATTGCTCTGAGTACCAATTGTTGTCTGATCCATCCTGAGAGCAGCCGGTAAGAAAAATCTCTGCTCCCTGGCTAGGGAACACATGGAGCAAGAGAATGAAAACATATGAATAGCACTTGAAACCGGTGCATCCAGCCTGTCTGACCATCAGTGCTGGTGGGAGTTAGAGATAGAGAAAGATTAGAAAACATCTGAGCCCTCATTAGCTCCAGTGGGAGGTTGTGTAAAAATTGGGAGTATTTCTAGGAAAAGCCGTCTCACAAAGGGGAGCTTTTGATTCACTGAATTACAAAAACAAGTTTAGGAGTTCTTTTTGTCTGAGAGTACTTTTACACTGCCTGAGACCATCAAGGAAGGTGATAAACAGAGGAAGAAATAATAAATGGAAGGAGTCATGGAGAGGGAGAGGCTGCTGAGATTTGGGTTTCATTTTTGTGGAGTTGCTTCCCTGGTGAGCTGTAAGGAACTGTAAGCAGCACAAGAGGGGCAAGATCATCTCTCCTCCCATGAAGATGACATGAGTGTGCATCTGTAGTTAGGAGGAGGAGAAGACGGAATCTTGAAAAAGCTTGTAAATATCTTAGGGGTGGTTGTCAAGAGGATGGGGCCAGGGGTGTCCAGCAACAAGACAAGGGACACCAGTCAAAAACTGAAACCCATGAACATCCATCTGAATATGGGAAAAAGCTTCTTTACTTTGAGGGTGACAGAGCACCGGAATAGGTTGCCCAGAGAGGTTGTGGAGTTTCCTTCCATGGAGATATTCAAACCCCCCCGGATGTGATCCTGTTCAGCCTGTTCTAGCTCAGCCTGCTTTAATAGTGGGGTTGCGATGATCTCCAGAGGTCCCTTTCGACCCCAGCCATCCAATAATTCTGTGTGATTCGCTTCTCTGGGGAAGCTCTGTTTCCTTCACACAGATGGGTTAGCAGCTGTGGGGAAGAAGGAGTTGAAGAGGGATCCCCAGCCTTAGCCCGCTGTTTCTCTCCAACATGCCAAGCAGAAGCAAGGAGAAAGCATGGAGGGAAAAATAATTTGCCATGTATCTGTAGATGCTAACAGATTCCTCTCATGAGGGAACAAATTGTCAACTCAAGTTACAGTGTGTTCCTGGGTTTGCTTTCTGCTCAAGATATACCGTATCCCTGAGTGAGCAGAGGATGTTGCCTTGCAAGGAGCTGGGAAGATTAAAAAGGGTAAGAGTGGTAGAAAGTTTAGAAATATAGAATAATAGTAAAAGAAAAGTTCCAGCTTCGAAAATTCAGTTTCTTACATCTGGGAGAAATAATCAGAGACTCAGCTTTCTGCAGGAGAGAGATATTTACAGAGCACTAGAAATGAAAAAAAAAACAACCCCTAGAGAAAGCAGTGGGAAACCATTTAGTGGGCTTATATTGGCACTGAAGAGTATGATTTTGGGGCTACACACAGAGGCAAAAACATGATCTTCCAGGGAGGTGATGATCCAGCTGTACATGGTACAGGTGGAACAGTATTGCTGGTTCTGGCATATCAATGCCAGACTGACGTGGATGAATTGGAGAAATGTGTCAGTAGACGAGAATGGACTGGAGAGAATATTTTTTATATATATGCAAGAAAGATTATGTATTTTATATGGCTTGGTGGCGATTTGAGTTAGAAAGAATAACAGTCTACAATAACCTGAAGGCAGTAAAAAGCAAGGAGGAAGGAATACATTTAAGGTGGCAGGATAGGTGTGCGTATACCGGGTAAAAGGGATCAGGGAGCACATAATCAAGAAAAAACAGAGGACAAGACAGATACTTATAATTGTGAAATAGCTCTGAGTGGTGAATGCCTACCATGGGCATATTTCAGCATCATCAGGAACATGCAGAGATGCCCAGGGTAACTCAGGTGCCAGAGCAAGTCTGTCCCAGCAGCACAGAGCTTCAAGCAGATCTCTCCAAGCAAGGCATCTCTGTTGGTGAGCAACAGATACATTATTTAGCCCCTGAACATCTCCCAGGTGTGACTCATTCATGGTTCCTTACATAAATACAGATCTACCTCTCCTGAGTTTTCCAGACGAAACCTGGTTTGCAAGAGGGCCTAGAGGATAAGGGCGTCCTCCTGGCAAAGCCACCTGTCTTCTCTCCCCTCTTTTCTCTGTGGTTATATTCAGATCCCTTTCTGAGTTGTTCCTGACATGACTCCTCTTCTATTGCTACAGAGAGCAATCCTTCCCTCTCTCCCTTGTGCTCTCTGTTCTGGTTATACTAAAGCCCACAGAGGTCCCCTGGTTTTCCTCGGAGTCTTCTTTTTCCACAATAAACAAGCAGGACAGCAGACCTGGTCGCTGCTGCTGCTGCTGTCTTTTCCCTGATGAGAGCTGTGCCTCTTCCCTACCTGCCTCCTCAAAAACAAGAGAGTGTGAAGACCTGGTCACGCCATTCAGGGCTCTGCTTTTCTTGCACTGGTGCTGTTAATCTGTGATATTTGTTTCCCTCAGAAGCGCTGCAGGACTCAGTGTCTGTTTAACACCACTGCACAAGTTCTCATCTCCTTGACTTTGCCACTGGGGTGGAACTGGAGTCCGGGATCCTACGGCATCACTCAGGAAGGGACTGGTGGACCCAGGCTGGGCTGTAAGGGGGTCTTGGGCTATGGGGAGGGTGAGGGAAGGCTCTGGGCTGCACCCACAATTCAAGATTTCCAACCAGAGACCTTTATTTTATTTGTGATATCTATTCAGTTGTTTCTATGGAGACTAAGATGCCTTCTATGATTACAATTTTTACAGGGAGTTTAATAAGACCACGTGGCCTTTAACTGCAACTCTGGGGTTGAGCTCCAGTGCAGCCTGGTAATCAAAGGTCATTAATGTCTGATAGCTGTGCAGGGAAGGACCTTTGTATTATTCAGCAATTAGTATTCTTCTCTGGTAACCAAACCCACAAAGAACAATAGAGCATCACTTGCGGATGAGCAAATTAACACTGCGCAGACTTTAGTGCACTGTTTATCAGTGAGTGGCAACCCACCTGTGTTTATGAGGACACAGTTACTTGGCTCTGTTACTCCCCTGCTCCTTTCAGCTTTATTTCATAAGCAAAAAACTCCCAATATCCCACCCAAAAATGGATGTGACTTTGGCTATGAACTTATGAAGGCTTCTGAGCTTAAGCTGTTCACAGTGACGTGTCCAATTTCATAGAAGCATGAGCTGGGTAGAGGGTTCAGCCGCAGCAAACAGATTGAGCCCCATTCTGAGGTAAACTGCACCCCAAACCTGAATACAGCACCACAAGGCCATGTATGTTCACTGGCAGCGGTGATGGAGCTGCTCCTGACTATGGAAAAGTATGAGCTAGGAAATGGTCAGAAGATACTTCTCAGTAGAAAAATAAAACCCCAAAACTCTGGGATACATGTAATGTTTGTTTCAGAAAGCGTTGCCTGGCTACTACCAAACAGACTGTTGCCCTCCCCAAATCCACAGGGTGAAATTTGTCTGTTAAATTTTAACCGTTGGCACATCCTGTGAGGCACAAATAAGCAACACTATTATTTCAACGCATTAAATGCTGAAGACCTGTGAATCAAAAAGTCAGAGCTATCTTCCTCTTCTTCTATTTCTGTACATGTAAACTCCAGTTCTTCATCAGTGCAAGGTCCTGTAGCACTACAGCCCGCTGTGGATGTATGGTGCAGAGAAGCCAAGATAACATGACAGTGTGACACATCACCCGGATGTCCCCCACGAACCAGCCAAGCAGGAGCCTCTGGCACAGCTTGAGGAGGCACAGAGGGAAAGGTGAAAGTTATATCCACTTTGTCCTGTCACACAAAGAGCACCTGCTGGTGGTGGGCTACAGCATCCACACCACAAGGGTAGGGCCAGAGCATCACTGCTGCCAGTGATCTCCATCAGCCTCTTGAGGCAGAGCTTGGCTTTGCTGTGGCATGAACAACACACACAGGACAGCCTGGTCTGTGCTGCAACATCTTCAACAGCCCCTCATCTGCCAGAAGCCGTGTATACCGCTGGATTTGTGGAACCTTAAGTAGCTCATGCCTGTTGTTGCTGCTGTCTTAAATTGCAATTCAGAGCTTGACAAGAAAAACACCATTTTTCTGCTGCACATGGGGAACCAGCTGTTGTGCTGGGTTGACCTTGGCTGGACATCAGGTGTCCTACCAAAGCTGCCCTATCCCTCTTCTCCTCAGCTGGGCAGGGCAGAGAAAATCTGATGGAAGTCCTCTAACGGTCAACCTATGGACACAAAGAGATCACTCACCAGTTACTGTCACGGGCAAAACAGACTTGGGGAAAGTTAATGTACATTATTGCTAATCAAATCAGTTCAGGGTAATGAGAAATAAACCCAAATCTTAAAACTCCTTCTCCCACTCCTTTCTGGACTCAGTTTCATTATCTATTTTCTCTACCTTCTCCCTCCAGTGAGGGAGAGGGAAGGGGAGAGGGAATAGGGGCTGCAGGCAGTTCAGTTCAAGTTGTCTCTGCTACTCCTTCCTTGCTTTCTTTTGCTGCTCCAGCAAGGGGTTCCTCCCATGGAACACAGTCCTTCACAAACTTGTCCAGTGTGTGCCCTTCCCACAGGCTGCAGTTCTTCATGAACTGCTTCAGCATGGCTGCCTTCCAGAGGGTATAGGGGAAATCTCTGTTCCGGGACCTGGAGCACTTCCTTCCCCTCCTTCTTCACTGACCTTGGGGTCTGTGGGGCTGTTTCTCTCACACCTTTCCCTTTCTCCCCTCGCCTCCTTTTAAAAAATTTTATGTCAGAGGTACCACCGTCATCACTGATGGGTTTGGGCTTGGCCACTGTCGGGTCCATCCTGCAGCTGGCGTGATTGACTCTGTTGGACATGGGGGAAGCTTCTGGCATTTTCTCACAGAAGCCACCTTAAAGCATCCCTGCTGTCACAAATCTTGCCACACAAACCCAATACAGTTGTGAAAAGCAAATGTGTTTTGAGAAGTATAATTTTAGGTGTTCATGTAAAGCCAGCAGCTGGGCATATCCTAATACTTGTGATGATGTGATAGACCTTCACTCCATGTTGAGGGATTCATTGTAAATATCTTAGGCTTTGTTTGGTTTTTCTTTTTCAAAATATTAGTGCATATTAGAGACTTGCTGAAATGTGAGGTGTGTGCTGCAAAGGCTGGAAATCATAAACTAGAGATAAAAAGTAATTATTTAGACAAGTAAAATCCCATTCTTGCAATTGTAGCCATTATGTGGCACAAAACTCAGCCGGCCGTCATTAAATAGCGGCTTGTGTAACATTTCAGACAGACGGGAAAACCTCTTTCATCTAAGTTGCTGAAGTAGGTGCTGCTTAGGTCTGTGGTGTCAGAATAAGCAAACCACAGATTGATAGTGCACTGTAGCACAGTGAGGTTTAAGAAGTAGCAGAAAAGGAGGATCTGCTACAGACCAAATGCTGTTCTGAGTCAGGACCCTCACAGCAGCCCGAAGGTCAAGGAGATGTTGATATGGGTTCCCTGTGTGCAGGCTGCCAGTTCCAACTATGTGCTCCAGGGAATATGCAGGCAGCCTGCTCCATGTTTGTAAGCATAGTATAGAACATTTGATTAATGAAGTGGAGGGTAAGGAAGAGCATCTAGAGTTTGATATTTTCTAGGAAACACTAACCAGACTTCTTGATCTTAAAAACCATGATGTTCAGTATTTTAAAGAAAAAAGCTTAAAAGCTTAGATCTGTAATGACCAAAGATAAAATCTGGTTATGTCAATAGTGGCCTTTGCATTGGAATAGCAAAAAAATATTTTCTTAGTCACAGGAACTGTACTCGTACTCCTAAATTAGGATGATTTTGGTGACAGGCATCTTAGCATTCTTTTTGTTCGGTTCGCAACATAGCCTGGGGCAGCTGACCCATGAGCTATTTTTTGTTTTGATAAATCCTATCTCTGTGTTCCTCTGTTTTGAAAATAGATATAAAAAGAGATAGGCAGTAATTTAATAAATAGGAACTGTAAAGCAGAGGTAACAGAAGGAATGACTTGAAAGGTATTATTAATGGCATTCCTGTGTCCAAAGTGCCAGAAGGGTTCAGTCAGGATTACAGCTGTCAAAGCAAGGGGCAGGACAGGCTTGGCTTTCCACAGCCTTTGCATTCAGGGGCTGCTAGTTCTCAGCTTTTTCTTTCCTTTTCTCAATCATCCTTTGGGCTCCACAAGAGCTGCATATTATTTTACAGATTTTTTTTTTGTCTGTTGCTGATAGAGAAGTTCTGGATACCAATTGCCTATTGTGTTGTGTCCAAGGTGCACAAATTAGCATGGGAAAAATGACATTGATAGGGATCCTTCAGCAACTGCATCTATGTAAGGACCAGTGGATTGACACTACTTATGCAATGCTGACAGATTTATATCTATGTTAGGGTTTGGTTTATGAAGTAACACTAAACATTGGCATAAAATAGAACAGAACATAAATAATTTCAATTTAAATTCCATCCACAGCTCCATACCATAAGGTATTTCCCTGGAACCTCCAAATGATCCTAAATTATATGACTTTTGTAGAAGTTGGGAACTGTGATGAAACCAAACTTTGCAGCAGAAGATCATTCTGCTTAGTTTCTAGTATCTGATTGAATAAATATTTCTACATCCAGCACTGGATCTTCTTTTTAATTTTGATCAAGTTTAGCAGAGATCATTTAAAAGTTTTATGGCTGCTTATAAAAAAAAAATCAATGGAAAATATATCATATTGGACCAAATATGCTTAAACCCCCTAAATATGGATTGGGATCTTGCTCCAGGCTCTGAAAATGTTGAAATGTTTGAAAATGTTGGTCAGTAATGAAAGTGACTAGTAATACCTTTTGTTATGGTTTCCAATAATGCCTGGATACACAATCATCAAGTAAACGGATTTTTTTCTTCCCATTTTCTTAATCTGAAAGAAGATTCAGACCATAAACCCAGCCTAAATGATAGCTAAGCATCTAACGCTCCCCGTGAAAGTGTTTGCAGCTGTCTTCTCCCATCACACATACCGTGAGAATTCTGTTATAGTAAATTGAAGCTGTTAGTGTCACAATATTGCCATCATTATGTGTTCAAAATATGAGTCAGATCCCCAGCACTCCTTGATGTTCTAATATCACAAATGTGTCTAGTGTTTTACTTTCAGTTCTGGTTTCTGAGACTTTAGAAGGGAATCTGGCTGTCCCAATAGAGTGTAAAATTTTAAGGGCCACACCTAACCTGCGACAGTGATGCAGCCACTTTCCTCCTTCCTCATGGCCACTGGCAGGAGCTTCATTTATCTCCTTCCAGGGTTAAATGATTTTCTTCTGAGCTCATCTGTCTCCCACCCTCATCAGCACAGCCTGCTGCCCTTTACCACTTCCTCATCCTTCATAGTCTTTTCTCCCATCTCCTAACCATGACTCCACTAAATTTCCTCTGCATCTCTTCTGCCTGTCACCCTGATTTGATGTGAGAGGCAGTGGTGACCCGCTCTACCCTCTTCTGGTGGACTGTAGAGGATGGCAGCTTCCCTTCTGGCTTCAGATGTTTTAAAGAGGAAGAGGAATGGTGGTCTTGAGGGGCAAGCAACTAATGTATTGATGATGAGACATGGCTCATGATGGTACATGGTGAGGTGTGTTTGAACATCACAGAAATATCCAACTTCTGGGGAAGTGAACAAATGTAATGCTTCATTTTGTAGTAAAAGACTCGACAAATAGGACTATATATAGACCAACTTGTTTTAGCAGGTACTTTTATGTGTCCTCCTGACTTCAGCTTTCTATTACAATTGTTTTCTTTCCTGCTTCCTTGCTCAACAAGTAAATTGGTACCTTTTATCTCTCTGAAGAAAGGGAAAGTCTTTTTGCTCTCCTGGTGAAGGAATTTCTGTGCCATTCCTTCACCTATATAAATTAGATACATTGCACATATATATCTATACATATACATTTGATTAGATATATAAACTAGATGTTAAAGCCTGCTTCTGGATGTTTCCTGCAATAATGTATTAGTGTATATAAATTCATCAAACGATGAATCAATCAATTACTTTCCACTCTGGAACCATGTCATAACCATATCTGTATCTGAAATGTGATCTGAACAAAGTGGGAGGATTTTTACCAATAGGACTGCAACGTGCAAGCTGATTTAGTGTCACATCTGCTATGCAGAGGATATCTGAGGGTGACATGGCAGTCATGGATAGCTGTGTGCAGAGGGCTAGAGAAGAAGGGATTGGAGCCATGAGCTCATGTTAGTGCTCCCAGGAAGCCTGTGCTGATGGTTTCCTGCATATATCCCTCCAAGTCATTAACTGCCATGCCTGTCATCCTCCTTGGAAAAGGAAAGGACAGAAAGTAATGGGAGGGGATGCAGAAGATACTGGAATGGCTACTGAGATTAAAACACAGCATTTACAAACATTATTTTGTCTCTAATGAAAATTGTCAATTCCTCCATTACTAGCATCTGAGAAATTAATTTCCTGGTTATCTCTCTGACCACTCTATTAAACAGAGATAGACATGGGAGTGATCTCCATAGACTTTGGCAGTAATATTTAGCTTTTTATAAAGTACAATAAACTTTAAAAGACTGTACAAATCTTATAGATCCCAGGCTCATTCATCTGTTGGGTCTTGTTCTTTTGTCAATGAAATCTCACATCTATCTGATAGAAGTTTCCACAGCCCACTTAATGAGTTTTTAATGGTTTTATTATGGCAGGGCTGTCTCAGTTAAAGGCTTGTCATATTTAAGAAATAAGTTATAATTGCCTATTTATTTTTGCAATATTTTTTCCTTTATTATTTCATTTTTTTTCTGTCTCTGAAAAACATTTGTTTCTGTCAGCTGTGAGCACCCACGCTACTTTAAGAGTGTGGTAAAGTGATAAACATTTATTTCTGTGCACCATTAAACTGTCATGATGAGAATGCGATCGTAGGATTGCATGGCATTCCCTGCTGGATCAAAGTAGTCCCAAGGGCCCTGATTCATGATCCCCTCAGGTGCAGGTAGGATGCTGATGTGATTCCTACCTCCAGATTGCAGCTGCTGGAGGAATGGTAGAACAGGACATACATATGGATGGAGCATATAAGCTGCAGATTCAATTACCCGATAGAGTTTGCACTAATCTTAATTATGTAAGTAAAGGGTCTGTGCAAATGATACCCATGCAGTTTCTGGCCATCTCTGCTAAGGGGCCTTAACTCTCTACAACTGCTTGAAAGGAGGTAGGATTTGGTCTCTTCTCCCAGGTAACAAGTGACAGGAAAATGAGAAAACGGCCTCAAATTGTGTCTGGGGAGGTTTAGATTGGCTATTAGGAGAAATGTCTTCACCAAAAGAATTGTCAAGCACTGGAACAGGCTGCCTAGGGAAGCAGTGGAGTCACCATCTTTGGAGGTATCTAAAAGATATGTAGATGTGGCACTTAGGGACATGGGTTAGTGATGGACTTGGTAGTATTAGGCTAATGGTTGAACTTAATGATATTGAACGTCTTTTCCAACCTTAGCAATTCTGTGTTTCTAACTCATGAGAGAAGGATGGGACCTGTTGTCCCGCTCCTCACCCTATCTGTATCTACCTGTGATCATTAGTAAGACACCTTACAGTTTTCACCTTGAGCTTTTTTTTTAATCATCACAGTGCACTATTCAGTGCATCTGCATACCAAACACTTACTACTTTTTCATCTCCTTAGGATCCAAGGCTCCAGATTCATTATCCCTAATAATGTCATGTAAAGTGAGCAGCAGATCCTTGCACTGAATGTGCATAACAGGTGGGCCTGTGTATGTATGACCATGATAGATGTATTGGGTACTCTCTCTTGTCCTTTTCGCATATATACTTATCCAGAGACTTCACTGAATCTTCTCTAGGCTTATATCGTTGCAAACAGCATGCCTGCCATTGCAAACTGTGGGGATGATTAATGGAAAACCAGCTAAGAACTAAAATAAAGCTCTGTGTGTGCCAGAATGGGGCTATTTCTCAGCATTTCAGTAACGTGTATCATGCAATTAAATCTCCGAGTCGTGCAGACCTTAAAGGAGTGGTGTTTAAAAGGGGTACTAATATAGCAAGGAATCCAAGCTGTCTATTAAATTACACCCATGCTGGTGTGTAGCAACCTTCACTGAGGTCACCTGTGCCAGATTGACATTGCCAGAGCTGGAGCAGGATCTGCCATAATCTGAGCAAGGTGTGATGCACATCAATGATGTTGGTATAAAGGCAATTGGAAAAGTGATTTGAAAATAGCAAGAAGTATTTTAGAAAGAAGTTTCTGAGGTGCAAAGGTTGAAGTAAAACTCAAATGTCAGAAATATTATGTTTACAATCCAGGAGTGTTTTATAGTATAGTATGAAGCTGCAAATACTTTCCTCTTAATGTTTGCAAGAGTTGTGTACTTTCTTATACTTCTTTTCCACTTCAACTTACAAATGTATTAATTTTGGAAAACATTCTGCACCACATTAATATATGAAAAACGAGATGTATGTTGAAACTGTTTGGAAAACTTTGGCAAAGCACTCACATTTTTTCTTTTCTTTTTTTCTTTAACAACTACAACATCAGTTTTCAATATGGACTGAAATGTGAGCACTGTCTAAAAAGGTGTCAGTACTTTTGATAACTGTGTAACTGCTGTTGATGTAAGTTTTTTCACCACTTTTTTGATGCAAGTTTTACACAAGAAAGGATCTAAATTCATACTCAGCACACATTCCTGCAGGCAGCTCAGGGCAAGGTTTGGCTCAAGATTTAATTGCCATCAATTTTACTTTTACTTTTTTGAATCCGGTGTAAGAGAATGTGTTAATCAAAAGGAATTATAAGATAGTGAATGTACAGAGCCAGTTTTGGGAAGGTTTTTTTTTCCTCTAGACTGATATAGCTACCTTAAAGAATTTTCTTTTCTAACACAGTTACTGAACATCCTGTTGTGTCTTAATCTACTTCTAGAACATATAACGCAGCTGTGCTTCATTAGCTTCAAGTTATTATGAAGGTAGAATATAGTCTTGTTTCGTGAGTGGGAATACTGAATGTTCAACAGAATGTGGTGCCTGTAATTTGCTTTTTCTTTCTGTTAGTGTTAAATGATATTCCCATTCTCATTCTGCCTCTAGACCTTGCTGTGAAAAATGAATACACGAGACCTGTGAAAGTTGCTGTACTTTCAAATGGGCCTCGTCTAACATCTACTAACTGGCTGCTCTTCCTTTGCACTTTGGCATTGTAAATTTTGAGCTTCTCTATTAAGAGAGCCTCCATGTCCTAAAAAATAGGGATATATTTTAAAGAAACTCAGGTTTTTAAGCACAATTCCAGTGCATTGTGTGGCTGTCAACCCACGAGGCTGGCAGTGAGAGATAGTTTTGTTCAGAGTGGCAGTCAGCTAATGGCCATCACGGGGATGGAAAACGGGCACTTAGTGCGCTTCATCTCTCATCCATGGGTGCAACACGGGCGGTGGGTGCTGAGGAACACACTCCGTGCAGGTATCTCGGTGAGCAGCTGCAGTTCGAGCTCTGGGGGCGGGAGCCCGAGCCAAGAGGCCGTGAACAGCCGAGCCTTGGCATAACAAAGGGCACCTGTGGCCCATCTGGGGGACCGAGGGCCTCAGACTTCCCTGCGCTTACAGCGTGATGGGCCAAAAGCTTGGGGGCTCATTTGTTCCGGGCCTCTTCTCGGAGGCACCAGCTCGGGCTGTTATTTTGTTATTTAGTTATTGCACCAAGATCAAATTATTTTAGACATCTGAGACTCTGCTATGGGAACCCTGGGGTGGAGCGGGTAAGGGAACCTGCTGTGAGTGTGAGTGTGGGGTGTAGCTGCGACGGGGCCTCGGTCCCAGCTCAGGTGGCGCGAGTGTGACTGCCAGCGCGGCTCCGGGCTGGTCGCACAGGGGAGTTTCCTTAACAGGGGCTGTATCTGCGGTGTGGTTTGCAAGCTGTTGTGGGTATGGGTTGGTTTGGTGTGGAGGTCCAGTGCTTGCCACGTACTACAATTCTCTGTGTCAAAAAGGGGTGAAATACAGCCCGGAGCAGCGCGACGGCACTCCAAGGTCACTCAGCGCTGCTTCCGCTGCGCTGCGTTATCTGCAGTGCCAAGTGTTACCCGCAATTCCCTCTGTTGCTAACTCTGAGAAGGGCTTGGCTCCGTCTGTTTTACACCCCCAGCAGTATTAAGTAGCTGTAGATAGCAGTGAGATTTCCCTCGTTCCTTCTGCCTTTTCTTGAGACCAAGTAAATCTGGTTGCTACAGCTGCTTCTCAATACCCCGCGTCTGTCAGCCCCCTGACTATCGTGATAATCTTTCCTGGATTCCCTTTAGTGTGTCAGTATCCTTTGTGCTGCAAAGCCGGACTGGACACATGAATTGAAGTGAGAGTCATGAGAGAGTTATAATACTACAGCTACTAATTACAATCTTGCACTTGAGGAAATGCATGAACAGTAGGTAATTCTTGATGGCAGAAATGTTGCCTTGGGGGTTTACTGATTTCTGTCACTTTGCAGGCACGGTGAGATAAATAATGAAGAACTGAGATGAGCTTTCAGTGAACAGTTGTGAGATTCATATCCTAAAATGGCCCATATATCTTGTTTAAATGGAGGCACTCTCATTTAGCCAGTAATTCTGCATACCATATTAGCTATGCTTTGAACACTCAAGCACTGTCCTTCCTGTCAGTGTTGGACAGCTAAACCATGGGGTGGCAGAGGGCAGGTGATGGGGTCTTGGCTGAAGGTGAGACATGGGTGAGCTGGAGAAGGAGCATGGTAATCCTGACATCTCTGCCATAGGGCACCTTGAAATTCCCCATGCATCACCATATGTAGAAACACAGAGAAGTTTGGATTGGAAGGGACCTTAAAGATCATCCATGGGCAGGCACACCTTCCACTAGACCAGGTTGCTCAAAGCACCATCCAGCCTGTCCATGCGCACTTCCAGGAAATGGGACATCTCTATTGCTTGCAGAAAACTGTAGTATTTATCAAGCATTTGGAATTAAATGCAATTCATCTAAGTAGGCTCCATTCTCTGAATCATGAACCATACCCTGGTTTCTAAAGAATATTTATCACAGCATCCTTACTGGCAGCTGAATATTTCCATGCAATAAGATGCTGATTTAATCAAATATATTGGTCCTGTAAACAGCAACTTTTACCAGTCTTCAGTGGTCAGATTTCCCCTCCCTTTCATGAGTTATTCAAGGAAGTCTTACACTGCAGGCTGTAGGATACTGGAAGTGACTTGATACCTTTTCAGAAAACAGTATCTCATTCATTCAGGCTGGCATATATACAGGGAATAACAGTTTATTGTACTTGATACATATTTGTTGGACTGAGTGCAAGGATGAGATGGTGAAATATAATGTCCTGTGATATACAGCAGGTCGGGCTGAATGATCTAATGGTCTCTTCTGAATACACAAAGTGCTGGGCTGTGTGCCAGAAGCCAGGCGGGCTCCTGGTGTTCCCACAAGTCACTATATTCATCTACCCCTGCCCTCCTGAACTTTGTGGTGAAACTCCCATTTACATCCTTTAGAGCAGGATATCGATGTGGGCAGTTAAAATGAAAAGTACAACCAGTTTTGCTGGGAACCTCTGGGAAGTGCTGGATAAGGGAGACACGGCTAAGGCTAAATACATCCAAAATGCTGCTAAAACGAGAAAGTTGTCTCTACAGTACTTATGCTCCATTGGATCAGTACCCTTGGTTTTTCTTCTCAGCTGCCAGCTCCTGGCAGCTCTCTGGCATGGGACTGCCAGCGATGTCTTGCACTGCTGAGCCGGCCCCCAGCACTGCTTGGAGGGGCCTCTCCTGACATCGCTATTTGGCACTGAAGAGCATTTGCATTACAAGTTGCAGTTTCAAATTCTAACTCAGCTGATCTCTGAATCGCCGTGACGCCTAAGCTTTTAATATATTTTTTCATATATTTGTGGCTTTGTAGATAATGCATGGCTGTAGCTCTTGTCCTATCCTTTTCCCCTAGATTTTAGAACAATGGGCTGAACTTCTAAACACCTTCCTGTAATATCGTTTAGTCTTATTCCAAGTAGGGGACCTACAATAAGACATAATAACAAGTGGGGAAGAGAACCCCTTGGACCAACTCCAAGGGGCTGACCCAGGGGTGGGTTACTGAGGCATCTGAATCTCTTATTGGATGTGCCTGTTAGATATCCTAATTAATTAAACTTATAAAGTAGTAGAAATTTGATTCCTAGTGTGCCCATTACCACTGAGACACCTGGAAGCTTGAAAATAAAAGTTTTCTGTTTACTTTACTATTCTAACACGGTTGCAAGGGATTTTTCTCTTGGTTATAGGCAACACCTGGCACTATAGTTGTCCTCTCCTGGCCCCCTGCTCTTGCACCAGCCCTGCTGCTCCTTTGGATCCACAAGCAGACAAGTTAGTTATAGCCAGGAAAGTATTCACTTTTGCTCCAACAAAATGGGTCTGTGTCAGCTCACCTTAGAGCTAAACCTGTGCCAAGGCTGGCACAAGGAAATCAGCAGAAGTATAGGACTGTGACTGAGAATAGAAACAGAATTTCTCCTTTTGCAAAGGGGCAGTTGATCAGCTTAATTGTGCCATGAAACTGCATTTTCAGGGAGGGAAGCTAGTGGTGAAATTTTGTGCAGAAAGACTTGTGGTAAAAGCACTCCTCCAGACTGTTTTCAGCTTACTTGTGTCACCCAGTTTCCTGACTTCTAAGGAGCATTTCAGAGTAGGACTTGACTCTATTCAATAAGGTATAGGGAAGGAGGTAGGCTCTTTATTGACTTGAGTGTTTTTTTCCACTGAAAGCCCTGGTGCAAATGGTCCAGACACCTCTCAGATGTACCCGGAATACAAAATTTCATCTTTGTAAGATTAACTTCAGACTATGATGGTCCAATCTCCTCTTCAGGAGAAGGAGCTGTGACAAACCAGGAATTTTTTATCAGGCCTATCTTCCTAGAAAGCTGTGGTAAAACACAGGTGGTTTCCAAACACGTGTGCTGTCCTGGAAACTACTGGTGAGAAGAGGATATGATCTCTGCCCACTTTGATGAGGTAGAACCACACAATAATTCAGGCTGGAAGAGACTTTTGAAGGATCTTGTGCTTTCTCAAAGCAGAACCAATTCAGATCAGGTGCTGAGGACTTTATTAGCTGGAGATTTTGCAGCTTCTCAGGTCCCTTTTTTCAATATTTGGCCAGTGTCATGGTGATTGCATTGAGAAGGCATTTCCTGTGGTGCAGTATTCTTGTCTGAGAGGAGTCTTGGTCCTTCCTCTTCAGACCCTCCAATTTTGTTGCTGGAGGCAGCAGTGAGAGTCTCAGCCTTTTATTTCAAAGGCTGAAAAACCAGAATCTTTCAGTCTGTCCTTGTCAGGCAGCTTGCTTCAGGGATCTTAAGAAAACAGTAAGCCAAACTTCAAACTGTCCTTTGGGCTTCAGGGAGAACCTTCAGTTTTATTAAAGGTTTCTGATACACACAGAACCTCTATTTTCCTGGAATTAATCAGCAACACTGATTTATAAACTTAAAAAAAATATTAAATTTCATACTTTTAAAAAATCAAATACTCTTTCTTGTCTCTGTTTTTTTTCTGACAAATATTTGAAAAGAAAAGCTGTTTTATTCAGCATAGAGTAGGAGATACAGTATGCCAACAAGATGAGCATGTCTCCTGTTTATGCTGTTCAGAAGACTTTGACTGGGAAAGAAATTACTTTCGGTTTCTGTTTTTTTTTTTTTTTCCAAAGAAGATTTGAGACACTGAAAATCTGAGGTGATGAGACTGCTCAGGCATGTTAGGTCTTTGCCAGCTGTTTTTTGTGCAGCTGCTGTCAGGGCTGGGCTCTGTTCTGACTCAAGTCAGAGTAAAAGATAGTTCAAGTTTTGCTGTTGTTTTCCAGCTTGACAAATGTTAAAAGGTTTGACCTCATGTGACACATCAGAAATATCAGAGTAACTATTATGCATCCCTTATAGATGGTGCTTTCTTCTCCTGAAAACACTTGATAAGCCATTCTCTCCAGATTTTTTCATACTGGCTTGAATACCTCTGGCTAAGAGCTTTTTACCTGCTTCCAGGGCTTGTACATGTAAACATTTATTCTCTTGGATCTCTGTTACGTCACCACCACCCCCCTTCTCCTTTGTCTATTGTTTACCAGATTTTATTTTCCTTGGAGCCATACGTATGGCTGCAGTAGGGTGGTGGATGGACACCTAATCCACAGCTTGACTGAGAATTTTTGCCACTACTTTTCCTTATTGTTTCGTGAGGTAAATATTGTGGATGCTAATTCTGTTTGAGCTGGTCTCAGTTTAACTGCAAAATCAGTCACTGTCCATCATGCTTTGGGTTTTTCAGCCTTTTAGATGGAAGCATATGTTTATCTGTGTGTACATAATGGTAACGTCTTACATAAAGAAATGAATAATCATTTATGAACTATTAGGGAGCATTCAGAAAATGGCCATGAGAATGGTGAAGGGTCATGAGGGGAAGCCTGAGGAGTGGCGGAGGGCACTTGGTCTGTTCAGCCTGGAGAAAAGGAGACTGAAGGGAGCCCTCATTGCAGTCTGCAACCTCATCATGAGGGGAAGAGGAGGGGCAGGCACTGATCTCTTCTCTCTGGTGACCAGTGACAGGACCCGAGGGAATGGCCTGAAGCTGAGTCAGGGGAGGTTTAGGTTGGATATCAGGAAAAGGTTCTTCACCCAGAGGGTGGTTGGGCACTGGAACAGGCTCCCCAGGGAAGTGGTCACAGCACCAAGCCTGACGGAGTTCAAGACGTGTTTGGACAACACCCAAAGGAACATGGTGTGATTCTTAAGGCTTTCCTGTGCAGAGCCAGGAGTTGAACTCTGATGATCCTTGTAAGTCCCTTCCAACTCAGGAAATTCTATGACAGTGTGTGTGATAGGGGCTTTAATGAGTTGAGGTGCATGTCAGATACACAGGTGAGGCTCTTTTCAGTCATCTCTGGCCATACAGGCTGACTTTGGCATTTGTTGATCCCTTGCTGGGGTTGTTTGACTTGCTGAGCTACAGGAATGTAACTCCTCCCACCAAAATGCATAATTTCCTGCCAAATTAATGAGTTGAATTACCTCAGGAAAATGCCTGACAAGCACGGAAGCTGGTGCAAGGAATGAAGCTGGAAGAGGTGTCTGGCGTGTGTAAAGGAAATGTGTGTAAAGGCAGGATGGAGGAGCACTATCCACTCCTTTGGGTAGCAGCAAGCTCTTAGGTCAGTTTGAACTCAGACTCTGGCCTAACAAACTGGCCTCTCATTTTCTGTTTTGCCAGGTTTCTGCCTTGAACAAAAAATTGATACGTGCATGAAGTTTGCAGATTCACACAGGCAAAAATGACTGAGTTTTTTTAGTTGTTTTGTAGCAGTATTCATATAGCTTCCCCTTTTCTTACAAAACCTGTGAAGACACCTTCACATTTCCCCTGCAACCACACCCACAGGCAATACTCTTGCTGTGCATTACTGATGTATTATATACGATCTTCCTGTAGCAAATGTCAGTATTAATATTTGAACAGCGATCCATCATTCCTCTCCCACAAATAAAGCACAAATGATCTCTCTCTTATCTTGCTTACCCTGGGATAAAGCAGAAGTAATTTCACTGGATACAAGCATTACACCAGTGTAAAATTGCTGGTGTTAGATGAAAAACTGGCAATGAAAGAGAATTAAAATAAAAAAACACCAGCTCATCCTTTGAATTGTGGCATATGAAAAGGTTCTATTGTTGACACACAGTTTTTAGCTGATGAGTCTGCAGGCTTGGTGGCCCCTGCCCCTGTCAGTGTGACACATATTTGAGAGGGTCCTGCTCTTTCTGTGGATTAGGAATCAGCTGTCAGTAAGGAGCGTTTCGCAGTGTGAAAGGCTCCTGGGTGTGATGGTGCGCACGAGAGGCAGCCGTGGGGATTAAGCTGGCTGGTAACAAGCACTCGTATTTACCAGTCTGGTTAACTTCAGATCAGCCTTCTAAACATTTCCATGGAAACAAGGGAAGTTTTGGTTCACTGTAAGTGGCTTAATTTACTTTCTAACTGTATTAAAAATAGAATACTAAACAGACGCAAAACTAACTCTGAAACATACTTTTTATAATATGATTTTAATCAGTCATGACATTTAGGGATTGTTTTTCCATACTTCCTGCCTGCAGTTATGGGTGAAGCTTTAATTGAGCAGTTGCTCCATGAATCTGCAACAGCATGAACATAATAAGTCAGTGAAGGAACTATGAATAGTTGAGGGTCTTAAATCTTTGGTTTTACTAGAAAATGATGTAATGCCTTTGCTTGTGTGCTTTCCTGTTTTTTTTTTTTTCCTACAAGACATGAAACTGGAGAGATAGGAATGTGCTGGGAACTTCTTATATATGTACTATTTTACTGGAATGTCATGTGTAGGTTTTGATATGACAGAATAGTCACTTGTCCAGTCAAAGAGGAAAATTACATACTGATGTAACATAGAGAAATGCACCAAAACTGTTTTTCCCTCTAGTATTGGCATCTTCAAAGTCATGTCATAGAAGGCTATTTGCAAGTAGTTTTTTTCCTGGATTTCTACAAAGAAGCTCAGATTTCCATTCAAATAGAGGTGCATCAGACTAGAAACATCCTCAACATGTGAAACAACAAAGTGAGGGGAATTGAGGCTGCCTTACATGAGTGAGGTTCTTGCTCAAAGTGCCTGTCTGTCTCTCAGGGTGTATCCACCCAAAGGCAAAGTGTTTGAATAACTCTGGAGGTGTTTTCCAGTGAAAGTGTTTCTTACTGCTGTAATACTGATAATTGGTAAATGTGTGGACGGCTTGAAAAAAAAGCCCAGCTTTAATTATGCATGAATACCGATCAGTCTGGAAATCAATTTGGCTTACTTGCAGTCAAAATTTAGCCTTATTCTCTGAATTTCAATAACTCAGAGTTTTTATCTCAAGTTATATTCTAAGAGTAGTCAGAGGCAGCAGGGGAATTTGCTTTGATGTTTATCTGAGCGCTGGAAATTAGTATAGCCTTGCATCTAAAACACCAGGGAGACAATGTTCCTTCCCTCCATGGTATGAAGCTGACAGTGCTGTCCATACTAATGCCCAAGTCCTCACTGGGCACTTGAGCATCTGCCAAGTGATAAGGTCACCATTTTCCATAAGGGACACGGAGAGAAAGAAATACTCTATGGCTTTTTCAGTGTCACAAAGGCTTTTTGCAGTTGAGGGAATTAAGCTTAAGTCAATCTCAAGCTTAACTTTTCACACTTTTCCCATTGCTCATCCCTTTTGTCCATGCCAGATGAGCTCTGTCTATCAGGTCTGCCTAGAGAAGCAACAAAATGTCCCCTACTAAATTCCAGGAACATTCTGATGATAAACCATAGCTAAGAATTTCTATTTCTATAGAAAATACAGTCAACCTTACTTATTAAAACATGTAACAGGTGGCTGGGGTTCCAGCTCCTTTCCATACCTCCCTGGCCAGGAATGCATGCAGCTGACTGGAAGCAGCTGTGTGTGAGCTCCCCAGGCTGACAGCAGCTCTGTGAGTGGCTTTAATCAACAGCAGCAGTGGCCAGAGAAATGCAAAGACAACGTGGCTGAAATACTCCCCTCAGGAACTGTAGAATTTGGAGGAAAACCATGTGAATACGTTGACAGCATGGGGGTAGGTTTTAAGGCAAAAAACCTGAACAGGCTGGCCTCTGATCCTGCTGAGGTATGCTCAAAAGTGAGCATGGAGTGTAAGGCTTTCAAATATTCTGAGTTTTTGTGTAAACTCTTCTCCAGCTACTGGAGTCTGAGGAAATAGCAAAAAGATATTAAGCTTCATATGAAAAGGAATGTAGAATGCTTCTCTTCATGAGTGCAAAGAAAAGGTTTGCAAATAGGAATGCAAGGTAGAAAAAACCTGAGACACCAGAAAGATCTGTACTATGAAATGACACTGTGAGTATCCCCACACAGGATCTTTCATGTGTTTAAAAGTCACAAACTTACAGGCTGAGACCCATATTTTTTTTTTTTATTTAATAAAAAATTCTTTTCCTTTCTCACCACAAAATGTAATTTCTCATTTTTAACCTGTGTTGCTATAGTGACTTGTTTCTCTGTTAAATCTTCTTTATATCTTTACAAACTGAGGTCCTAAGCCTTCCTTGATAAGTGTGTGGGCTGGAGACAGAATGAAAATCATTTCCTGCATACTGCAGTCATTTGAGTAGTGCTGCTGACGTAAAGGAGACAGATTGTAAGCTTTCATTATTAAATTGTATCAGGAACAAAGCAAGCTGAGGAGACACTCTGGGTGGAACAACAGAGCACTGAAAAGTTATAGCGGTCCTCAATGGTTTGGAAATAGAACAGCTGGGGAAGGTTTAAAATGCATGGGTTTTTCTGTGTCAACAACAGGTGTGAGCAGAACACAAGTCAGTCAGGAGGTAGCTTTATTCTTGACAGTGGATTTTGGAGGCTCTTGCAGTTTCAATAATATCCAGATATCTCAGGCAGAGAGATATGTTGTGAAAGTCTTAAATTGAAATCTGAAGGTTGTGAAGGTATTAAATAGAAATCTGAAATATATTACGCTCCAAGGAAAATATTACTGTCATTTCAAGAAGGATTTTCTTACTGCTGGCACAGGCCACGAGGTGACAACAGCAGCATTAGATGTGAGGGGTTTTCCATATGGGCAACAGGCAAGTTTGCAGTCCATCCAGCAAAGGGATGGAGTTTATGTTGACTTTACACGGGTGAATATGCAAACATGGTGGAATGATGAAAAAAGAGCCAAGACTGCAACAGAGATGCACAAAGAGCAGAGCTGTGTAAAGAGCATTTGGGTTTGAAAACTTCCAGCCTGACTCTCTAGGCATGTGTAGTATTTAGAGGACCTTGTGGGGTCCAGTGACAGCAGGGGAAGCTGGATGGGGAGGCCTGAGTGACCATGAGGTCTGCTTGTTCTTGTCCTCTCATGGCAAGACATCTCTGATCACACTCTGATCACTCATAGACTCTGGGCTGTGCTGTGGGGCACCATCCTCCAGCTCCTTTGAGGAACAGGAGGTGCTGTATCCAGAGTCACACTCTGGCCTCCTGCCTGTCTACTTTTGACCTTTAATCTCAACTCCTTTTTTTGTTTTGTTTTTGTGTTTGTTTGTTTGTTTCCCCCAGTTGTTTCTACCAGTATTAATTATTCTTTCTGCTCACTGTTTGTTTTCTATTTAGCCTTCCAAGAAGGACTTGAAGGTTTTTCCCTATGAGAAAAGTGCCCAGCCGATTTGGTAGGCATTTGTAACCAAGCATGCTGCTGGTTAGTCCTCATTGTGGATCAAATCAGATCATCCACAAATCAATAGAAGACTGAAATATCTCTCTAAATTGTGTCTGGGATTTTGTCTACTGAAGGAATTAATTTCTGATGGCAATTATTGTTCCACTTAAAAATAATTAGCTTTATCTTCTACTTAGAAAATATAAATTAGGCAGCTGTCTTTGACTTAATATTCTCAGGAGCACAGGGAAACTAAATTCTCTTGTATTGAGAAGGTTTCCGATTTATTAGCTTTAAAACTGCTTCTGTAATCTGTCTAGGAATGTTGGGGGAAAAATAACAATTTATGCTTATAGAAAACCCTATATTTCATTTTCTAACAAAATGCATCATTTAATTCTAACTGATCATAAGCATGAATTTCACAAGCAGGGATCCCAGTGCTTTATTTCCTTTTTTTTTTTTTCCTTTAAAAAGGCTTTTGGTTGTTGGCCCGTATTTGCTGTCATCAAGTGGAAGCACAGCTCTTCCAATTCCCTGCTCCCAGTATGAAACATACTCAATTGTACAGGTCCCTGGGTAGGTACAAAGTAAGCTATTACAAAAGGTAAGAGTCGTGTTCAGGTACTTCAAAGACTTCTTTAAAATTTGTTCAAATGTTTTGAGACCTTCTTTAGCACAGAAGTAACCTCTGGCAAAATTTATTAACCTTTGATATAAATTTCTCATTTCATTTGCATTTCTCTTCTAAAGTTACCAGTTTCTAATTTGGTTTTTCAATTTGAACCTCTGAAATAGAAATTTGGAGACAGACTCTTTGCTGATGCAAACTGACTTTTTAGTTCCCAGCATCTGAGAATCTGCCTTCTTACATCTTCTATAGATTTTCCCAAATGAACTGTTAGCTTTTTTTCATTCTAGAACTTTATTTTCAGTTGCGTTAGTAACAATTGGCATTAGCTTATCTTTCTGTGAGAGGCAATTGCTAGTTCTGAATGCAGCTGTGAACAGGCACAATATTGTTCACTTCAGCTGAGCTACGTTTGTTTTTAGTATGGAAAAGTGTCAGCGGAGGGTCCAAAAAATAATTTAGGTTTAACATTAATGAGGTGGTGCTGTGGATTGCTTCACAGCTGAGGTCTTTTCAGACAGTATTAGGAAGCTCCTATCTTCCCCACTTGTGTTTGCAAATCCTATAAAGCAAAACAGTCCATCCTTCTTGCCTCTGAAAAATGGAGTAATGCCAAGAAACAGTGAGCTAAGACAAATCTGACAAATATGGAAAGTCTTCTCACTGGAGGTCTGCCTGTACTAACCATTAATCCTAATTGTCTCTGCTGTCAGGAATGGATCAACATCCCTTTAAAAGCCATGATGATACTCAGAAAAATTGTCTTAGAGAAAAAATCAGCCAACAACCCTTCTTCTTCATAGTGCCAAATTTTGTATGTTCAATCATATCTGCCAGTTATAATGCCGGTATCTTTTTGTTTTAGTGGTCCTGCTTAGCTGGAAACACCTTGAGAGAGGTAACTGACTTCTAGTTGTTTCCATGTGCTGTTAGTGGAATATTTTACTAAGGGTCAGGTGTGAAGCCGAGCGTTGCATCTTGAAATGGACCTCGATGGCATCACTGACCCTGTTACTCTTACCGCCTTTACACCTGGAGTTAGTATGGAAGGGATGTAGCCTCATTGAGGCTGTGTGCTGAGTTTCAGGGCTGACTTGAAAACCAGAGTTGTGAAAAGCAAAGTGAAGGACAAAGATGAAAGAGCTGAAGAAATATGTGAAGTGATCCCACACCAGTCACTGACTGCAGCCCATGAAGTTTTGCAGAATTTTGCTGGGTTAGCCTGAGACGGAGTGAAAAATTCAGTAAAATGGACGAGGAGAAAGCTCAAAGGGTTAGCAAAGATGATCGTGTTTTAGGAGAGAAATGAAAACTCAGATAGGGAACATGTAATGTTATAAGCCTAATTTTGTAATATTATGTCCAATATAGCACTTGAGGTTTCTTTTTGGAGAGAAGTGATGTTGTAGCAGAGCTGAAAGTCACAGAACAAGAGTAGGTGTTCTGCGTGGCACACCACCACTGAAACAGCAGTCTTTAGTGAGGATTTGGGTTTTTGTGGCATGAAGGAGAGCCTGAATCCGCTGTTCTGTGTGGGCTTATCCCCAGCAGGATAGGCTAACCCTGGAGCAGATAAGCTAGGGTGACTTTTGCTAGGGACAGAAGAATTGGGCCCCTGCAGTCACTCTACAAGTTCAGAACTGGGAGTTTTTAGCTTAAAACATATTTTCCCTGTTGCAGTTAGGAGAAGGGAGATGAGTGTCTCCTTCAAGCTGGAGGCCTGGTTTTGTTCAACAGTAGGTTTAAATTAACCTCATTATAAGTGAGAGCTTGATGGCTTTTTTAGTGTAGAGATTTGTCTGTTTAGTTAAGGTGGCTTCTTCTGTTCAACTGCTGCTAATTAGCATCCATCATTAACTGGTCCAGAGCTTGCAGCTCTATTCATTTAAATTATTTTTAATGTGAACTGCACCCATTGCGACATTGGGCTAAATGTTAGTTTAATGAGGGTGTGGTTTTTATTTCACTGTAACTGAAGCTCTGTTCATCTGTTGAAATAGGTAAAGTTTCTCTACATTCTCACTAAATAATTTGCTGAAACTGTGATCCTGAGTATCTTCAATTAACAGAAAGCCCATCAACACTAGAGGAATCCATTAAGGAAGTGGGAGTAATAGACAAATAGGAGAATAATCTTTCAAATTAAGTTAGGTGCGAGCACAACTATTTAGCTTTTAAAGCTATTGCCTTCTAAAAGGTGCATTTCCACAGCTCTAGAAAATGAAATCTTTATCCACTGAGGCAATGCAGTGCAGAGAAACAGCACTGCAACTGTGACAGCCTCTGGCTTTGAATGACACCTTCCAGATTGAACCAGGGAGCTCCAGAGTAGAAAGCTACCTCATGCTACCACATGAGCAGAAGACATTGCCAGCTTTTCTTGCCTGACTTCGTAGTGCAGGAGCAGTGAATGAGGGAAGCTCTCAGTGTTCCCCTTGATAAAGATGAGCCGTACCTTGGGGGTGTGCTCCCTGGAGAGGGGGGCAGGGCCACTTTGGCTGCAGTGTTCATATAAGGAATCCCAGCAAGTGCAGGCATATGGCAACTGTCTGGTGGCACTTATCCAGCCTTAGGACCACAATCCCAATAATTCTTCTCCATCTGCACGCTTCCTAGGAGTTACATAACTAGGAAATTGTAAGTGCATGAGGCCAAAAATATGAAAGAATACAGAACAGATGAAGTGAGAGATTTTGTCTTAAAATAAAACTTTCTCTTCTGATTCCGATTTAGACTTTCTTCAGTCCAACTGTCGTTCTTTCCCTGCCTTCCATGAAGGCTGCAGGGGCTCACACTAAGCCAAGTCTCTGTATGTGCCTCTGCCCTCACTGACCTTCAGCTGCTTTTGATGCCATTGACTATAACCTTTTCCCAGGATGTTCTTCCTCTTTAGTAACTTTAACATTTTTTGAATCTTTTTTTTTGTGATCTTGTCTTATTTGGAATCACATTTGTCACATTTTTGTCCTGTTTCGAATCACATTTTGTAATCTTCTGACCCGTCTCTGTCTTTTCTATGAAAATTCCAAAAAGACCTTCCCTTGATTTTCCTTTACTCCTTTTTAACTTGTTTCCTGGTACTGTTGTCCACAAATACAAATTTATTTTATCATGTCTATGTTGATGGGGCACAGACTTGTCTGGATACTCCAGGCCATTTTTATTCTGTACAAATAGTGATCAGGGATTGCTTTTCTGACAGGTCTGACTGACATCTGGAGATCAGCTCTAGCCACCACTGACACATGACTCTCGATAATTCATAGAGTCGTAGAACCATAGAACTGTTAGGAAATGACCTCTAAGGTCATCGAGTCCAACCATTAATTCAACACTGCCAAGCCCACCATAAAACCATGTCCCCAAGTGCCATCCACATGTCTTTTGAACACTTCCAGGTATGGTGATTCTCCCATTTCCCTGGGCCACCCCTTCCAATGACTGACCACCTTTTCAGTGAAGAATTTTTTCCTAATATCCAATCTAAACCTCCACTGCAACTTGGGGCAATTTCTTCTTGTGCGGCTGACTCCTACCTGGGTACACCCTCCTTTGAGGTGGTTGTAGAGAGTGATAATGTCCCCACTGAGCCTCATTTCCTCCAGGGTAAGAAGAGTATTTTCCGTTGCTGTCACTTTTGGTCTCTTTTTGAGGCCAAAGTCATGAAGGTGAGCTTACCTATACCCAGTTTGGTCAGATCTTGCAAATCCTTCTGCATACCTTCTTTCCAAGATGTGGTCTTTTTATGACTATAACGTAACTAAAAGTCTTATCCAGGCTCTTATGCCTGGCATCTCACTCAAGGCAATATTCTCCAGTCTTCTCCCATTTAAATTAATTCAAAATTCACATGCAGTATTGTCCTATCCCAGTACATTGACAACATCACCTCCTTCCTGCATTGTCCCATTAGTTCCTCTGTCATTGTTTATGCAACATAATCTTATGTTCGTTTTGAACAACCTTCTTGTCTCATCCCCACATGGTTTGTCTCGGGCCGGTTTTCCTCTCCCAAATTTCCCTCTCCCAAATTTCCCTCTCCCAAACTCCGGCTGCGCTCCGGGTTCCTCTCGAGCCGGTTTCCCTCTCCCAAATTTCCCTCTCCCAAANNNNTTTGTCTTCTCTTGTTTGTTTTAAATGTCAGTTCCCATCTTTGATGTGCTGATGATACCAGATCCCTTCCTCTTGTTTTTACATCTTTAGATCATCGCCTTTCCTATGCTTACCCTCGCATGTGGAAGGAGCTCTCTGAAACAGCAACAAAGAAACTTTCAAGTTATTTTAGAAGTCTTTTTTCCTGTGATGCCTAAAGAAACCTTGCAAGCTGATAGTGTGCCAAGGCAGATCCTTTTCGTGCTGACTGATAATTCTTGTATTCCCTGGCTGTTTGGGAGCCTCAGATGCTTTCTGTTTCAAAGGGGGATGTTCTTTTTGAGTCCCCTATCTCAACAGGCCCCTGGTCTGTGATCTGAGGGACACAGTAATAAACAATGCTTCATTCTAGGCACAGATTAAGAACTATCTCAAGCCAGTGCCACTTTGTCTTTCTTCTTTCCTCCTCTGCCCCAACCCTTACTGCAATTCTGTTCATCTCAGTTTCATATTGGTGATAGAACCAAGACAAGGCTACATCTCCTAGAAACTAGCAAGTTGGAGGTCACCTAATATAATTTAGGTGATAATGGTATCACCAAAATAAACAATATAATTTGTTTGGTAACTGTTTGCCATGGCTTCAGTTGGACTCAAGCAAGGCAGAAAATGGGTTTTGTGCATGAGTGAAGAAGTCTTTGTGGCTTAACTGGTTACAGCAAATGACTTGTGAGGGACTGGTTCCTGCAGAGGTGGTTTCACAAGGGCCTTCGTGGGCTTGTTCTCCAGATGTGGGAGAATGAGACCTGAGCACTGGGGACATTCTGTGCAATTTGAAAGATAAGTCCTTTTCAGGAGGTCTATAGTTGTCCCAAACAAACATGAGAGCAGGAGCGTGAGGCAGATTGAAAATATGCACCTTGAAAAGTTGATTGCAGAACCAGAAACCTGTATCTTCTTAGTAGAAGAATATAATCAATATGGAAACCTTGCATTTTGTCTTAGGTGCAATTTAAATACTTTTTTCCCTTAGATACCTCTAGCCAGTGATGAATCTGTCCATAGGAGTCTCCTGGCAGGAGACCCACATTTCAGGGCAAATGCCCTTAGCTCCAGAGTGTGCTTGGAGCATTTGTCCAGGCACAGGCTGGTGGTGCTGTAGCTGAGGGTGCCTCATAAAGGTGCTGATCATCAGAGGTCTGAGGCTCAATGCCAGGATGTCATATTTCTAATGAAAACGCTTTCAGAGGAAGTGGTTTCATAGAGGATGTGAAAGGAGGGAGGCCTTGGTTAGGGTGTTTGAGCAATGGAATTAGAGGGAAAAAATCTCTGAAATTGTTACAGAAATACTGCGCAGGATTTCTGACTGAAGTCGGTGGGGAAGAGTCTACATTTCAAAGTTAAAGGAAAGTGCTAATAAAACTAAACTGGAAGTCCGCTTGCTTATTTATAGTTAAGTCATCTCTTCTTTTTACCTCCAGAGTGACAAAGCCATTTGGGTTTTATTGACCAGTGTGTCTTGATCTGCCTGATAACATTTCCTAAGATTAATGTGTCTGTTTCTCGACAATGCATGGCTTCATGATGCATCACAATTAACCACTGCTACTTGGTATGACAAGGAGGGACTCTTTTTATCTGCATCTGCTTGNCACTTCTCTCATCTACCTTTTTGAAATGAAAAAAAAATTGAAATTCATGCTCTAGGTTCCCATAAGATGCAGAACATTTTGCAAAGGAAATTCATCTGGAAATATAAAAGTGGAAAAGCATTAACCAAACCCCACAATGTATAAGATACAGAACACACAAGCATATCTCGTTATTAAAAATACTTGACTTTATAGCTTTTATTTATTTGTATTGGTAGAAATGTTAAATTAATATTTATAAGCTCACTAGTGAATTTGTTTGTTTTCAGTATAAATTACCAGGCTAAGACTGTTTCTCCAGATAGCCAAAGTGTGTTTTTTAAACTCAATGGGAGTTTCACATTTTGACCCAGTTTTTCAGGGATGTACCATTGTGCTTAACTTGAAATTGAGTGATCCATTTAACTTTAACATGACTCTTCACATGTGTAAAGGTAAACTTGTGTGCATTTGCCTGAAGACAGAGAGTTTTTTCATAATAAATTTACAGACTTCAGTTAGAAACTTTTTACTGTTTTATTTAAACTCAGTAGCTGAACATAAGACATGAATACCAATTCAAATTTATCTAATCCTTGTTTTAATAGTTTTAGCACAATTTCATATTTTCAGATAGCGTGTGACATAAGATTTTTGACTCCTTTAATGAGGTTGCCAGCAGAAGCAGTGACCAGACATAGAAGTGTCCTTGTGCTATTTTCTCAAAGTACTTTGGAGAAAGATTTCTCCACTCATGGAGACCTTCAATTGCTCATAAGTTTAAGAAATGCTTTGAGTTTAATTTTGCTAAATTAGTGTTTTGCTTTCTTCTTGGTTTCCTCCCATATATTCCCTACCGCTCTTGGTAATTTTATTTGCTTCTGGTCTTTATAGGGTCATTTGCTGACAGCCACTTTTCCCTTCTCCAGGGAGTATTTCAGCTGAAGCTTAGTATTCTGAATGTGTGTAACGTATCTGAATATTATAATCTTTGTCACAATAAAAACCAACTAAATGTCACAACTGGTACATCTTTAATAGTCAGGGACATGGCTTCATTGTAGGAGACAATGAAGACTTCTGCTCCATGTACATTTGTAATAAGAAAAGCTGACAGGATGTGAGAATTCCTAAAGAATAAGATGGTAAGCAGCACAAAGGATTTTATAAAACCTTTTACATAAATCAGTTGTTGAAACCTATTTTAATACTGTTCAGAACTGGCCATTTTATTGCAAAAAGGAGATATCAGAGCTCAAGGAGTATCATATTGCTGAATGAGGTGAAACATTCTGATATGAATAGAGATTGAATGAATTGAGATTTTTCATTTAGAGATGAGACAGGAGTGAAATGAATGAGGGGATCCAAAACCTCAAGAAAGAAGTTGGATTCTTTTTCCTTTTGGCAAGAAATAGGCTAGTTTGCCTAATTAAGAACGGAAAATTGTGAAACAATGCAAGTAATTTTTTTAATGTGTAATGGAAAGTGGCGACAGTAATAAATAAAAGACAAATAAAGTAAACAAAAAAAGAGGTTGCAGATTTTGTGTGCATCAAAAATATCCAGAGCTATTATTGAGGGAAATGATGTGAAATTTCATGCCTTGTGGCTTGAGCCTCCCACAAGCAGACACAAGGATGGGGACAGGCTATGCCCCATCTGCCCATCAACAATTTCTCATCTTTCTCCCTAATGAGTCTCTGACTGCTCACAGTCAGATCCTGCAGAGCCTGGGACTGGGTGGTCTGATAGTGCTTTGTAGTCCTTGTGAGCGATTAAACAAGAAATCCTTAATGTGATGTGCAGCTGCTTTAATTGAGTGCTGAAATTTATTCTCCTGTGATATAAATTAATAAAGGAAGTGTATATAAATTATTTATTATTTTTGAGTGGGTGTCAGAACAGCAATCTTCTTCAGATAAACAGAAACAAACAATGGTCTTAAACTTTTAGTGCAATGAATTCACTTACTGCTCTATTTAACCAAATATTAAACTCAGAAAAATTATTCTAAAATAAACAGTGAACTTATTTGATCTATATTTTCTGTCTCTGAGAAGTGAGCTTAGAGCTTGAAGACAAGAACTTAATCAAGAGCTCCTGAATCTCAGTTCCACCTCCACCTCTTTTATGAATCTTTTTTGAAGCAAATTGCATCCTCCTTGGGCCTTTGGGCCTGTCTCCACATGGCTTGTACTTCTGAGGTCCAGAATCAGAGATACTGCTTTTCAATTTCAGCATGCCCATTGGAAATCTAAATTTGAATCACCAGGTTCTTTTCATTTAAAGAATCCTTTAAAGCAATTTTCATAGCTTTTCCCACAAAAGCATTAGATTGTGGATGATCTGGGTTCAAGATAATGTGCACAGATTTTTGCAATGTACTTAAGCTCAGAACAATTTGTATTGTGACCCATTATATATCATTAGCACATTTGGTATACCAGGTTCAGAATTTAATACGTAATCTTTTATGTGCTTATGTGCACAGGTAAAGATGGAGATGTTCATATTTTCTAATAGTGTTATTTCTATGTAGTGGAAATAGTCATTCCAACTCAGTGCATTAATATTCCTGGTATGGATGAACATCCTAATATCTACATAGGTCTTCAATTTCTTGAATTATCATAATGTGATATATTATCATTTTTTTCCTTTCTTTTTTTTTCAAGTTTCATGTAAATTAAATATTACTTATTAAAATACCACTTACAGCAAGAAGTTCTTTCAGTATTCTTAAAGGGATTATGGTTATAATTTATTTAAATAAGATGTTAATATCTAGCATTATATTTGACAAGCCTCATCTTGTACTGAAGCACTGGCAGACAAAACCACCTGTGATTGGAAAGTTTTCTTGGCCATGCAGGCATGTCTCAGATTTTTGTTCCACTTGTTGGCATCTGCAGCTGAGCACTGCAGGGACACTCCTAGGAACAATTATGATGGGACAATTGAGTTTCATCGGTGAATGGTTCCTGTTGGAAGGGACCTTTAAGATCATCTTATCCAACCTTCTTGCCATGGGCAGGGACACCTTCCACTAGACCAGATTGCTTAGGCCCTCATCCAACCCAGCTGTGAACACTTCCAGGGATGGGGCAGCATCCTTATCTTGTATTCTGTTGACAGCTTTCCAATACAATTAAAGACATGATGGAATTGATTTTCTGCCCTCATAGGTTTCTGTCTTACAGCCTAAGCTCTCATAATGAGCCTGAGCATTTGCTGTGTTTTCAGCCCTTGAATCAATATGCTCTTTCCCTGAAAAAAATTACAAACCATATCTTTTCAAGATTTTCCCTTATCCTTATGTCAAGCTCCTATAAACCTACAACGAGAATCACTTATCCACAGCCTAATCTATGGTTACTTGTGTGGTGTGCAAGTATGTCTTCTCTTCAGATGGTTTCAGCTATTGCATTAAACTCCCCTGCCATACTCAACTAATCAGAAAAAAACTCATTGAGGGTACCTAAGGTCCAAATGCCTCTTCAACAAGGCCACAGTAAAATTTGATTATTTTTAATGTATTTTTTGGCTTCTGTTTCTTAAAAATATGGAAAGTCTTTCCAAAGGAAACAGATAGAGATTAGAACTGGTTTTGTGTCCATTTTGGTTCAGCCCTCCACACTGGTCTTGCAAATTCCTTCTATTTGAGTCTGCAGATTCCTCTGGAGAGGTTTTTCTAATTGTGTCCATTTTGTCTTCTCTTCCTTCCAGAACCTGCACTTGGGTTTGCTTGTGGTCTGAAATCCTGGAAATGTTCTCTTTTTGTCCTGGAGTTTGGATAAGGAATTCCTCATATCCCCTCCTCCCTCCATTTGAAGCTCTTATTCCCAATTCAATCTGATCTCCAGAATTAGGAATATCACAAGTCCTCTAAAATTGCACGTCTGCTTCAACAGTATCAAATCTGTTCTAAATTATTCAACTATTTCCTCTTTCCTCTGAGTTCTGTTATGAAATATATCTCTCTCAATAGCTTCATTTGTGTCAAGGAGCTCAATATTCGTGTTTGTGCTGCACATTCTGATAAATTATCTTTTTCTGCCTCAGTCACAGCCTAATGTACAAATCTAGTACATCTGTGACTGAAGTAATCCAAAGAAAATCTGCCTGTGCTTGCCAAACTCTGGTTTTAACTTTTTTCTGTTTCCTTCTGCTTCTCTGGAGAGCTCTAGTTGCTCAGGAGTTTTTATTGCTTCTTTTCTTATTAACCACTTGTCTTACACACATTCTTTAATTTCTGTGGCCCCCAGTGCCAGGTTGTTGGGGTTGTACACGTACATGTGTGTCATTGATTTTTAAAATCTGAGTTAGGCTCTTAAATACCGAATCTTAAATAAATATAGCAAGAAAATTAATAGATGCCAGAACACATAGCTTCTGCAGAAGAAAGAAGGTTTATGTATGGGTTTATATCATGCATCAGTTTGTCTGTACCAGAGTGTGTCAGGGATGTAATGTCTAACACTGATAAACTAACGGGTCCAATTATGACTACAGAACTATAAAATGGTAAAGACTCTTTATTCATATTTTTTATTTAAAATTTTATGCATGATTTTATGTAAATTGTTCATAGCATCAAGAATGAAGTTTTTACACCAAGAGAAATTTCTAGGAGAGGCCAGTAGCAGAGAGCAGATTTATGGGAATTTTCAGAACGGAAAGTTTTTTCTTGGAGAAAATATTCATTAGGCAGGATCCAGATGATCCAGGTGCTTGCTGGCCTTAACACTTTGCAGCTTGAGCAGCACTTACCAATGCACTTATTCCCTTCCTTATCTTTCATTTAGTCATATGCTGGGCAGTAGCTGGTCCCCAGCAGGTTTGGGTTTCCTTTTGTCACTTGCCAGGCTAATCAGCAGGCAGCTCATCCACCATATGATTCCTACCATCCTGCCAAAGAGAAATCAGGGGACTTCAGGGAGTTGTGCATTCCACCTGCAGGAAAGGAGGGAAGCCAAAAATTAGATTCTGAACTTTAAGAATCATAGAATCAGAGAGTGGTTTGGGTTGGAAGGGACCTAAAAGATCACTCAGTTCCAATCCCACTGCCGTGGGCAGGGACACCTTTCACTAGACCAGGTTGCTCAGAATCCCATCCAGCCTGACCTTGAGCCCTTCCAGGGATGGGGCAGCCACAGCTTCTGTGGGCAACCTGTTTCAGTGTCTCACCAGGCTCTCAGTAAAGAATTTATTCCTTTTATCTAAGAATCACAGAATATTCTGAGTTGGCAGGGACCCACAAGGATCATCGAGTCCAGCTCTTCAGTGGATGGCCCATACAGGGTTGAATGCACAGCCTTGGCATTATTAGCACCATGCTCTGACTAGTGCAACTCAGCTCATCTCATCTAAACTTGCCCTCTGGCAGTTTAAAGCTATTCTCCTTTGTCTTATCCCTACATTTCTCTCCAGCTTTCTTGTAGTCCGTTTAGGTACTGAAAGGTGCTATAAGGTTTCCCCAGAGCTTTCTCTTCTCCAGCTGTAACAGCCTCAACTGTCTCAGCCTCTCTCCATAACAGAGATGCTCCAGCCCTCTGATCATCATTGTGGCCTCCTCAGAACGTGCTCCAAGAGGTCCATATCTTTTTTATATTGGGGCCCTCAGAGCTAGACACAGCATTCCAGGTGGGGTTCTCACCAGTGCAGAGTAGAGGGGCAGAATCCCCTCCCTCACCCTGCTGCCCACACTGCTTTGGGTGCAGCCCAGGACATGGGTCTCTGGGCTGCAAGTGCATGTCACTGGGTCACACTGAGCTTCTCCTCAACCAGCACCCCCAAGTCATTGCCCTCAGGTCTGCTCTCAATCCATTCTCTGCCGTTCTTTGTATTTTTCTTGGGATCACTCTGACCCAGGTGCAGGACCTTGCCCTTAGCCATTTTGAACTTCATGAGGTTCACACAGGCCCACGTCCCAAGCTTGTCCAGGTCCCTCTGGATGGCATCCCTCCCCTCCAGTGAACGGCCACATAACACAGCTTGGTGTCATTGGCAAATGTGCTGAGAGTGTCCTCAGTCCCACTGTCCATGTCACCAACAAAGATGTTAAACAGTGCTGGTCGTGTTATGACCCCTGAGGATCACCACTCACCTTTTGATTTTCTCCTACTCCCAGCACTATTCTGGCAATCAGATTTTTTTTGTGTAATTTGTTGTGAGAAAACATTACATGTGATGATGGATTTCTCTCTTCCAGACAGCTAAGTCTGTGACTGGCTCTTGGAAGCTATATTTGTGGTCTGTATTTGGGAAAATATTTTGGAAACATCTGTAAAACCCTATTTCAAATGTCTGGGGTTTGGCTCATTAAAGATGAATACATTCGCCAAATTCAGACTGAAGAAAACCTCAAACAGTTTAGGACAGTGTAGATGTGTTTGTGAAAAGCAGGAAATATTTGCCTCTATTGGTTCCCAAAGAGATTCATGTGATTTTGTGGGGAATGCAAGCTTTTTTCACCTATTTCTTAACAAAACAGTATCATGTGTGGTTGAATCATCTTGTTGAATACTTCTATTACATGGTAGGGTGCAATCTGAGTTATGGACAGTCACTGACACGACATTTAGAAAAAGCTGCTAAAGAAAAATCTCTTTTGAAATATGAACTGACGGCAACTTTCAGGCCATAGGTTCCAATAAATGAACAGTGTATGTGAAAGATCATGAACTGTTAATAATATCTTGTACATAAACTTTGCTATTTTTCAGCTGAGCATGTTTCCCATGCTGTCAGTTTATATTTAACAAGGAATTTTGACAGCTTGGCTTTTAGATCACATTATTCTAGAAGAAGCTTATTTATAATGAACATGATCTAAAATATTAAAGGTGTGATTACACCAGGAGTTTTGGAGATTTATATATTGAATCAAGTCTTAAGTGGTGGCTGAAGAAAGAAATCAAATGTTATGGTATGCTCCTTTTAAAAAGAAACACATTTTCCTTGTCCTGGATAGATCATTAGAAGGCCATGTTCTTTGCAGAATCAAGGTACACATAGAATAATTCAGATCTTCAGAGGGAGGAGAAGTGACCACTGTTAATAACACAGTTATTTTTGTTTGTGCTTGAATTAAGTCTGTCTTAGCTCCATTCCACAGACTCTTGGATTTGCATGGCTGCTGCTGTAGCAGTGACACTTCCAGTTTAGTTTGGAAAAGCAGAAGCTAGAGTTAATTAAATAATTGCCAGTTACCACTCCTTCCTGCCCAATTCCCTTCAACACATTGTGAATGCTCAGTTTTTTCCCCTCCTGCTCCTCTACAGGTGAGTTCTTCTATGCTAAGTGTTCATAATGCTAAGAGGACTATTTACTTTTGTTTTTAATCTAAGTAGAACAGCTTTGCAACCCTTTCACAAGTGGCAGGGCTGGCTGCATCCCTTGTGCATACAAATGCAGTTCTGTGTGCATTAGCCAAAGGGCACAATAGAAAGATTCTTTGTGGTTTTACCCAGACACCGCTGTCTTACCAATACAGATCCCCAGCATGATGGGTTTCCTCAGAGTGAAGCAGGATTGTGCTGAAAGCACAAAGCAAGACTTACTGATCTATTTTTATAAGTTTAAGCATCACAAGCCCTTTGCATGGATATTGAATGTAGTTTGAAGGGGCTCCCATTATATTAAGATTTGTGTCGAAAGCCATAGTTTAGTTTGCTTCAGGTAGTTGACAATTTCCCAAGCATTTAGTCTTACAAAAATGAGTTCATTAATAATATTGCAAATACGTTATAACAGAGCCCTAATACAATGTAGTGTCTATGAAATGCAAAAGTTTCTGTTATTCTTGTTATTTATTGTGCCTGTCTCCTGTGGTGTAGTTCACAAGTATACTGTGGAAGTAAGGGGCCCAGGTTGTGTTTGGATTTGGTTTAAGCGAATCTGCCACCCTCTGCCTTTTATCAGTTTTAAATTTCTTGCCATTAAGCCCCGCAAGCTATTCCCTTCTCTTAGCAGGGTAAATCCATCATTTCATTAATCATTCAGCAACCTGAGATTGGTCATGGCTTGAGGCTGCCACACTGTTCTCCTGCTGCCCTTGACTGTTTCACCCGTCACTGTTTCAACCAGGTAATAGTGTAGGGTACTGAAGTGATTCCTTATAAGCATCAGAAGTCCCATTTTTGGTTGTAATAGAGCAATCTCTCCAGTTTGGTGCCTCTGTCAAAGTTTTTCAGGGTTCTGATCTGAGCAGGCAGCTATGGCTGGTGTAGGTGAGATGATTACATCCTGCAGGTGTGTCCTCCTGGCCCTTGTATCTTCTGATGAATGCCCATGGGGCAGCAGAATGAGATCCATTCCTGGTGGGCAAACAAATGGAGCTGGCAGCCCCTTCAACTATTCTGTGCAGAAATTCCCTGGTTCATAACAGGGAGATGTGGGCGTTTTTGCAGGACTTTCTGTGCTCGGTCTTTGGGCTTGAAAACTTGCTTAGCAGCTACTTTGCTTCTCTGTCACATCAGTCATGGCTCGTGAGCAGCCATGTGGGATTTCCTGATGGATCTGTCAAGTTTGTTCCCATGACTTAGTGACTGGGATAATGTTGCTCGGTGTTTGGCTCACTAGCATCCACTTAAAACTGAGGCTTTTTTGGGAAATAAACCCCTGAGAATAGTCCAACATAATGCACTGCTTTCCATAATGTCCATTAGGTGTCTCCACATGCTGGTGGCTCGTTGGTACTTTAATTACATCTTCCCAATTAACAGTAGTGTGCTCTGTGTGCATTCCTTGAATGGAGTCCTAGATTTCCATAGTGAATAAAATGCTGTCGCACTTGTACTTTCTGCAAGGAATTCTCATTACTGGAGGAACTCGCACACTCACCAACCACTATTTGTCAGTTGCTGCGTCTGAGCCTTAATTAACGTTAATTTTAAAGTAGGTAATACATACAAAATGGTAATTCTGAGCCCATAACCACCTGGCATGTTCTTTCCTACCACTGTGCAGCTACTCTGTTTGCAATGCAGAACAGTAAGAGAAATTACAAGTAAATTTAATATACAGTCATAATGCCATCTTTCAGCTTTCTTGTTTGCAGCCAAAGCCGCTGCTGGATCCCTTGTTAGAGCTCTAAGTTTTTTCCAGTTGTCTAACTTGTTCTGTCCTGGGTTTGTAAATATGTTTATGGATTATTTGCTGCCTGGATCATTATCCTGCAATTTGACAGAGTCTCAAAGGGAGAAGTCAGTTTCTCTCAACACCAAGCACAGGTTTTTCTGTGTATGTGTGTGGTAATAGGAATAATCTCCATCTCCTCTAGTCCTTCCTCATTTTTGTGAACACTTGGCCTTTTCCCTTACCGTGTTGACAAGAACCTGGAGGATTCCTGGCAGCACCACATGTGTGCTTTTCTAGCCTAACTCACCTTTAAAGGGTGGTTTAAAGTGACAAGACCCATTTTTATTAATGGTGATAGACCTTTAAGGTAAAATGACAAACCATCCCATCATAAACAGGTGAAATAAATCCAAACTAGGTTCTATTACTAGAACTTGCCCTTATAATCTGTGCATTTATCTGCCCAGCATCCACTTTCTGAGACATCNGCCAGTGTCAACAAACAAGACAAAGATCTGGCGTTACTTGTAAAATTTGTAACCTACACATAGTGAGTTTGATATCTGGACCCAGGTTTCCAAGTCCTTGTTATGTTTGTCTGCCTCTGTAGAAATTTTCAATAATTTATTTTGGATAACTAGTATTTATTAATTGTCTTCTTACATTTGAGATATAATTTGAAATCTTTTCAGTTAATTTTAAAAATGAAGTTCAATTACTGACATGATTTTAAATAATGAATTTAATTGTACTTTCTGATATGGTTTAGTATTCCAAAAACTGATACAATATTATTATCTTGTTAGAACAATGCCTGGCTTTTTCTTATAGCAAGCATAGCAAAAGGAATATAAGGCATCTCAGCCTATCATGTTTGATTTCATCAAAGCATGATGGAAATACTGACAAATTGATCTTCACAACCTTAATGTGCCCAAATAAGTGCCTATGAAACATCAAGTGAAATACCAAGGACAATAGAGTGAGTTAGTGGCAGAATCATTTTCAATGCTCTATTTCCCTGATACCTGTCTGCTTTGGGTTTTTTAGGGACAAAAAGTATTGGTTTTGTATCAATATTTGCATTGTGCTGGAAATAATATTCAAAGAAAGTTCATTGTGTTCAAGGTTTTATGAGTGTTCTTCCTGTCCTACTCCACGGTTTAAGATTGTTTTAACAGCAAATAGAATTAGCAGCAGCCTTCTGTAGGTTTGCCTGCCCTGACTTTCTGTACAGTCCTCAGGCTCTAGCTGTAACTTCACTTCATCCATTCAGAAGCTGACTGCAAAAACTGTTTTGAAATAAAACTTGCAAAGTTCATTTTGTTCAACCATATTTACTAGAAGCTGATGATTTCAGAAGGCTGATTAACAATGCATGGTCTTTAAAAGATAATCCTGCATTACTGCAGAACTTTGGAAAGAGAAGACCCACAACCCTTAAGTTTGTCCTAGATCTTTATCTACTAACAGAGAAAACCAACTAATAAAACAATGAAAAATAATGCAAATCTGACCCCCAGACTTTTGTCCAAGAACAAGTTCTGACTGCAAGGAAAGAAATGACATTAAAATCCCTTGAGTCAGGTTTTCAGTTTTGCTTTCTTACAAGAAGGATGCTCAGACTGGGATGTAGTTCCAGGTTGGGGCACCTACCTTTAGGAATTAACGTGTGCTTGGCCTCAGCTCCCATTGTCAGGAACAGAGTCAACCCAGTTGGCAGAGTGACTGAAGTGGACTGAGGCTGTAACTGAAGTGTTCCCAGAGACAGCTGGTTCATCCTCTACCCTCCATGTAAGTCAAGACTGTCCTGTCACCTTAGGTGCCTGCCCAGCCTATGTTCTCATCTCCAGAAAGGCCCAGCTTTCTGGAAGCCCTGTGCCATGCCTGCCAAGCCTCTGGCTTTAGCACACAGCAGTGCAATCTCTGATGCTCCAGATGTCAGCAGCTGTGATATCCAGCCTGACCTTTGCAGCAGATGTGACAAACTCAGCGTATCTCTGGAACACATCTCAATTCATAGCTAGGCTGGATAAGAATCCCTAAAGTTTGCGTCCTATGTTTAATTCTCTGGCTGCTTAGTATCAAGAGGTTGACACTGTTGGTCTTGTCTGTCCCGCCACCCAAAGCTAGCTTGATTTACCATTTTTGTGTCTAAGGTTGTTGGTCTGAGCTCCTGCTCTGCCTTAAATTAAGATGGGGTCTTCCTCTCTCAGCAGACCACCATTATATGGAGCTGTACTAATTTTCCCTTTGTCTTCTGTGATAAAATACTGAAGCATATGATATGCCAATTCCTCGGCTGTGGGTCACTTTCTTCATTAGCATTTATCCCATGCCCTTTGATTAGCATGTCCCTTTCTGTTCCCTGGAGTTTCGTGGTCAGACATTTTTAAAGATGCTGCAGTAAAACTTTATATTATTGAATAATTTCTCTTGAGAAAATATATTTTGTTAATAAGCACAGTATTATGCTCATAGCGCTAATTTTCCTGTGATAAAGACTAAAAGTGGGTATAAAAAATGGTGAACTCGGGAACATAATTTTTTGTGAAACATTTCCTCCTTTAGGGGGCTGAAAGCCTCTCTTTGGGACACATCACAGTATTATTGCCCTAGAATAATCAGTGAAAAAAGATTTGCAAATTGGTTTTGTCCCTGTCCACAGGAGAACGGTTGGATAGATGATCTTTAAAGGTCCCTTCCATCCGAACCCGCTCCATGATTCTATGATTTATGAATAAATACATAAGTCCATAATGAATGACACTCTAAATTACTGAAGTGAAAAAGATCTTGTAGTGAGTCCATAAACCAATCAATTACATAAGAACGGAGATAATGAGAACAGTAGAGAGATTCATGACCTGCAAGGACTTGTGTAGGGGATACAAGATGTTCTTCTTCCAATGGAGACCAACAAATGTCTATGAATTTACATGAAGCCTCTTATCTGTTACTAAAACCATGGGAACATAAAGTGAACCAAATTCAAGCATGACCAAGGAAGTTTTTTTGATGTTCATGGAAACCTGCAACACAAGGTTAGACCAATTAATGCAATGACTGTAAATGTTAAGTGTAGACAACTAAAGTCACAGTCATTCCAGTGAAAGGGCTCATTTAAATGATAATTTGCTATATCAGAGTAGCAATATTAAGGGTTACACCAGACATTGTGGCAAATATGTTCAAGGGTCATAAGCCAGAGTTTATGAAGGTACAACCTGTAATAATTTAAACTTGTATAGAAACATTCATTATAAGTGTTTAACAAACATTAATTAATTAAGCTGTGTAACACCATGCTGTGAGCCTATGGGTAAGTCAAAGCATTTGTATCTCAATTTTACAGAAGGTTGAGCTGAATTGCAGAGGAATATATTTGCCTGAGGTCACATAGCAAGTCAGTGGAAAAACTGCAAATAGAATCTGCAGTCTGAAGTTCTCATTTCCCTGTTTTTGCCACTTACATCACACCTTCTACTAGTAAAATGTGAAAAGGAAGGAAGGGGCAACTGAAATGGTGAGACTTGGAATATAATTAACACAGTTTTCTACACGTGTTCTTGCCCTTTTTTTTTCTGCAGCTCAGGCATGTATCAAAGGGGTAGGTTGGTTTTAAATTATTTTGAACTTTGGCTTCTGGGCAGGAAACCAGCTGCACCAGAAGTGTGGCGGGGGGATGGTGGAGATGGAGGATGCAGCCCCATAGTCACGTATTTGACTTTACAAAGCACCTCATCAAAAATGAGGACTGAGTTGTCGCTTAGTGACTCTCAGGTTACCTGGGATTTTGTGTTTTGGTATCAGAGTTAAGTTGGTTACTGAGTACAGAAGGTGATGCCTTGCTAAAAG
>WEIT01011867.1:0-27313 GCA_013389985.1 Dryoscopus gambensis
CATGAATGCGAGTAGGTTTTCATTCTAGACATTCAGCGTCCTACACGGTTTCTATAAAGTACTCCTAGAAATAATTTTTATGGCTTTCAAGTTAATGCAAATGTATCATAATGATTCATTTCTTTTGTATTTATTTATTAATTGTTTGACTATCACTTTTAAGTGGTGCCAAAACTTGACTGTCTGAATAACTAAGTATTAAGATAGCCATGTGGTTTTGTTGNNCCTGAAATTCACCACAGTAAAAATAATACCTCTTTCCTAAGCTTTGGTAACATGTTACTTTCAGAGTTCTTAGCCACTTCTTTTTAAAATAATTCTTTGGATATCTTTGATTTTCATACAGATTCCCACCCTAGAACCAGTGTGATTAAAGTTTGACTTTATGCAGTAATATCTTTAGGACTTCTTTATATTCAGTTAGTTTCAGTTAAAGTGCCTTTTTACCAAAGCATTCATTGTTTTATTAAATAGTTACCAATGTGGTGGTAAATATATTTAAGCAATGAATTGCCTATATTTTTTGATCCTTGTTTTACAGATTTGTTTTCTTAACTTTTATTTCTTGTGCCTTGATCTTAGGTACATCAAGACAATGTAACAAGTTACACAGTTACTCCAAATACTTGAATGAACAAACTAGAACACTAGTTCCTCTTTTACTGTGGGACTAATTGACAGCTACACTTCAAAACCAAGACTACTATAGTGCTCTATTCTGCTTTCATGTAAGGGCCAAAGTAGACAGGATCTGGTTTTGGCATAGATGATGGATGTTTACTAAATTTAAACATAGCACTATGGGAAGACAGTGTCTGCACATTCCGAGTCAAAGTGGTGCTGATGAACTGAAATGTGTGGGAGTAAGTGGTGTACTCTCCAAGAAAGGGGTGTACCAAAGCAGAGAAAATGAGACACCCCAATAAAGTATGCAGAACAACTGCTAAGGTATGTAAAGTATGTCTGTAGGTTTGCTTGAATTAAGAACCAAGTATGAGGTACTGAATACTGTAGGAAAGTGCAATAATCCAACACTATACTAGGGTCCTTATGAAAGGGAATTTGGACTACAGGATCTTATCTTTCCTCCAGGAAACATTATTTTGGGGTATTGCACATAGTAAACCTTGCACATGCATTGAAAGGAGCTCAGTGAAATAGCAGGGACAGTTATTTTCTATAAAATTCATAATTTATGAGGAAATTTGACTTTAAAGAACAAAGACTGAGATTGTCTTCATGCACAAGATGCGCTGATTCCATGAAGAAGGGAACAGTGTGTTCATGAGCCAAGATAAGATGTGGCGTTTTGACTTAAACACCCTTATGACACTTTGAAACACTAGGAAACTATTTTAATCGCAGCTTTAAGAAAAAATAGTGCTTACAATATGTAATATGCCTGGGGAACCTGTGGTCTCTCTTGGAAGAAGGAACTTTCTAGGAACACTGTAAACACAAATCTGTAGAGAAAAATGTCAAGATTATTCCATTTCCAGTTTAAAAAGTTCTTTGATAAACATCTCTTTTGATTAGTTGCTTAATCACGGTACTACAGGGAACACTTTCATACCTGTTATGTTTTTTGTCTGTTCTGAATTTTCTCCATCTAAAAAAAACCCCAACCAAACCTCTAGCACTGCGAATCCTAGAACTGGCAGTGTAATTGCAGTGCAACAGAGTAAAATGTATGGGTACCATCACCTGCAAAATTATTTTCCTAAGAGATATATACCAGGAAAATATATGCTATCTGGAATAATGTTTAGGTGACTGCATTTGGGCTTTTTTCCCCATAGTTTGTTCTTTCTGTTAATTCAGCTATCTTGTGAATGGATTGTGTCTTTCTTCCTGGTTCTGTTGAAAGAGAGCTCGGTACCATGTGGGTAGAGAGAGATTCACATCTGTCACCTGTCCTAACTCATTATCACTAGGCATGTCACTATGCATGTGATGCTTTCAGTAAAGAAAATTTTTGCACAGTACAGTACCAAATAACAATCTCTGGTGAAACTTAGGAAATTACTTTTTTCTTTTAATGTGCAGTTGCATATTTAATATTCATGAACTAGCTGGTTTAGTCTTTATAATATAACCTCATAACCATATATCACTTAGAGCACCAAATTGGTATGTCATGCAGTAGCGAGTCAAAATGCTCTGTAGAAATGTATTGGATTAGCACTGTTATCTTACCAACTAAGCTTGTATTCCCATCAGGGAAAAATATCTACTTAATTTGACAAGGTCTGCTTTACCCCAAACCTGTGTTGATTGGTATTATTTATATTAGAGTCATCTAAGTCTGAATCAAACTCTCAGTAGCCATCTTGTTATTTTGAGATTTATGTTCTCCTGTAATTACCTTGCTTATCCTATTTGTCCTTTTAAATATTGAATCTTCAGTGAGGTTTCTCCCTGCTCTATTAATTTTTGGGTTTTGTGACTATCTAAGCGCTTGTTGAGAGTAATATTTAGAAGACAGATAGCTGAGTAAAAAAAGAGATGGATTACTTACTTAAATTTTTTTTTACATAGTGGGTTTTTCAGAACATTTGCTTTACAGTTTAACTTATTTCTAATATGTTCCTCAATTTCTGCAGGGTGGAAAACAATTTATTGTAATATGTGTACATAACTGAAAATGCAAAATACCTCTGTTTAGATTTCATTTGCTGTACATAAAGTGGTTAGAACTAGCCATGGGATATAGAAAGAATGAAAAAAATGTTCCAAAACTATGCCTATTAGTTCTGCTTCACATCTAAACAGGGGTGTAACTTTCAGACAGTATAGATTTTTTTTATTCTGCCTGTGGTCTTGTGGATATCATATAAAATATTCAAATATTTGCAGGGTTAATTACTCTGTGCTTCATCCCGGTAACTCCCCAATTTAGAGCCCCCCATGCCCCTTCCCAAGACTCTCACAAACCAGAAGCTGCTTGCAGTCATATCTCCTTCACGGTTGCCTCCTAGTCCCTGATTGGGCAGCTATTTGTTTCTTCCCTGCTTGGAGCTCTTGTCCTTCTCTAGTTGCATAGTTTTGCTCCAGCATTTCTCCTGGTCTTTTGTCCATTCTTCCTGTGAGTATTTATTTTTCTCCCTTGCTTGTGCTTGGGTGCCCCTCCTGTCCTGCCACTCTGGCTTGTGCTGCCTTCGTTCCTCAATGTCCTGCCTGCTTAAGTGTGACTTCCTTGTGTCTCCTCCCAAATGTCCTCCTGCCCTCACATTGCTTCTTCTTTTCTTCAAACTTTGGTAGTTTTCTCTTCATTTGTTCATCTTTTTAAAATCTGTTTCTGCAAAGGCTCCACAAACTCCTCTGCCTAGGTCAGGTTTGGTGCATGGTATGTCTGTTTTGTCCATAGAGGAGCCAGCTGGAACAGGGTCTGACATCATCAGAGACAGAAATGTTATGATTCATGGCTTAAACATTGTTATGAAGGACTTTTGCCCATTATGGCAAAACTATGTATAGAGAAGCTGTGCCCACTGAAGTCCACTCCTCCCTGAAGATGCCTCCTAAGGGGAACTTCAGACTGTGAGTTAAGCTGCCTAAGAAAACTGGAGATAAAACAAAGGTGACATTATTCAATTATCTGAGATCTCAGGAGAAGTAAACAAGGCTGAAGGAGAAGAATGCATCCACAAGAAAACAAAACCCAGCATCTGTCCTGAAAATCATCCCTGGCTGGGTTAGGTGTGGGGGAGGTCATAGCTCACAGGCTCATCTGCTGAAGCCACGTTTGCACACACTCCCCCACAACCAAGGAGAGAAAAGGAGAGTTTTGTGTGTGCCATAACCTNTTCTATTTCCTTCTATCTCTCTCTCTCTTTTTTTCTCATTTACTGTTAAATAAAATCCATACTACTGACTTTGGCATATGGTTTAGTTTGGACCTTAATTCAGCCAGAGGCATCTGTCTAAAATCTCCTTCTGCAGATGCTGGGGAAGATGAAACAGGAAAGCCTTATAAATATGATTGCCTGGCAAAAGATTTTGAGAATATGGAAACTATAAGCGAGATTGAAATGAAGGCAAGCTTTGACATACCAAGCCTTAGTTACTGAACAACAGGAAAACAATGGTATGGCTGGCTGAAGGTAATCTCCTTTTGATTGAACAATACCCTCTGCTTGCAGACAGGTCCAAGGGTCAGAGCAGACCCTACTAGCTTGGCAGAAGGGGTCCAAGGAGTAGTTTTTAGGGTTTAAAATGTAACGCAGTATAGTAATGCAATGATTCTTATAGGCTGTATGTAAATGCTATAGGATTTGTATCTTGTATTAGATTGGTTAGTGAAAATTAGAATATTCAGCACAGAAGAAGATTTATTGTATTGTAACGAGAACTTCGCTCTCTTACGCGCTTTTGCTCCTGCTCTCTTGCCCTTTTTCTCTTGCTCTCTTGCTCTTGCTCTTTCGGGCCTGCTCCGAGCTGCGGCTGGCAGCTCCAAGCAGGGCCCCTGCACCCACGCCCTTTGCAATAAACTGCATACTCCAAGACCTGACTTCAGAGATCTCTCATTTCCATCCGTCTCAACTGTCTGACCCACCCCAGCTCCTACATGCAGACACCACCCCTGCTGCACCCCACTACCAACATATTAACAGTTACGCCCTTTGCAATATAATCTCAATATTGGACACTGTTAATATGGTGTTAGTTCATTCATAAGATGATTGGTGTTGGCTTGCAAGCACTAGGTGAAAGTTAGAATTGCTCTCTTCCCTCTGTACACTACTTTCTCTGTTCATCCTCTCTTGTCTGTTATGTGAGGGTCTTAGTTTTTTGTTCCTGTGTTTCTTGAATTATTTGTGTTAATTTTTTGGTTTTAATTTGTTTTTTTTTCCAGGCAGCCGGCACGAAGGCTTTCGACGATGTGGGAGCAGTAGGGCAGCAGTGAACTGTGAGCCCCCCCCCTCCCCCTTTGCTTTGTAGCTTCAGATGCTCTGGCTAGCACAAATGTCTGACCCTGCCCCATCCCTTGGCCACTCACAGACTGCACTGCACCAGCACAGCTGAGCTGAGGCAGGGAGTGTAGGAACTGGAAGAGGGCACAGGGAAGGCAAAGCATAACCGGGTGGTGGTGGTGCAGAGCGAGAAAGACTTAAACAATGTGAATTAAATGCCATAGTTATAGGTATGCATAGCAAAACATAAAGTTTATATGCCTGATGTGTTTCCTGTGATAATATTATCTGGGCTTAGCGGCTATTTGTTTTTATATTTTGTGCCTTTAGTTTTTAATTTCATTGTACTAGACTGAATAACTGTCCATATATGTGCATGTATATACCATAAATAAATCTTTGATTGAAAAACTAGAACATAGAATACCTAATATTTATGGTTTGATAAAGTGTTGCTACTTACTCTCAAGTTTCTCTGCTCTTCTGAGAGCAAATCTGACTAACGACTTAAAAATTAAAACAGCCACTTCCTACCCCAACCCATCAGTGGTTGTGGTTGCCTGTTTAAATTTTTTGAAGATTAAGGAATTTAATTTTATGAATAAGAAATTAATGCTTCAAAAGATATCATACAAGTTCACTTGTTTTGTTTTTTTTTAATGACACATCACAGAGAAATAACTGTAAAAGAGGTATTAAGTCTGACGGGAGTTCTACTGAAACTCTATGCACTGAACACTATATTTCTGTCACCAACTAGATTTTTATTCATGAAGTTCTGAACTGAAGATGCTGGAGTCAAAAGATTAATAGAGTCTTACTTTTCTACTCCAGAATTATTTTTTGTTTGCTTCGATAGAATTAACCATATAAACAGAGCAACAAATTACTATTGTAAGTAAACAAATTTACTTTAATGTCTTTTTGTTAACAATCTTGTTCATAAAACTGGAGGAAAGTAAAGTAGAATAAAGTATTCTTTTGCACTTTATATCTTAATGTGCTTTTAAAATGCATTCCTGAAATAAAAAAAAAGGGAAAACTAATGACATATTTCATGCTTCACAGGCAAAATACCTAAGTTTAGTCAAATTCACTTATAATTGTATTACAAACATTTTCTTATGAACAAGTAGGAAATCCAGGAATGGAAAATCTGTTTATTTTATAATGGGAGGAATAATGAAAAACATCAAGTTACTAAGAGTACCTGGTAGTTCAGATGCACCTGATCCCTAAAAATTATTAATGAAGAAAAATAAAGTAGACTCCTGCTTGAGCACTAATCCCAAGATTACATTAACTCAGACTAGAGAGGAAAACTAATGTGACTTGAATGTGAATAAATTATCTTTCACAGAACAAATTCTGAGTAACATAGAAGTTATTGAGAATTATGTGCTCAGCTATTCAATGATGAAGAGAAAGGGGAAGAATGAAAAAGGCAACAGGAGATTTACAATGTGCTTTGAGGCAACTAAACAATAAGTTGATTTCCTAAAAGAAAATATAATGAAGCAAAAAGCTATGATTATTATCTACCTATATATATATACATACATACACAATTCCATTTCTGATACGGAAAATAACTGTAATCATGGACAGCTCATAAGACTTAAACATATGCCTTAAATCCAGCATATTCATATTAAACTGAAGAAGCATACAGTCTGGTGCTAATGTGAGAAATGTTGTGGAATAAGCTGGTTTCTTTTGGGATAGAATATTAAGAGTGAGGAAAAACTATTCAAGTACACTATTCACATAATCCTGTGAAATCTGAATAATTATCACATAATTCAATTTTTCTCTGTAACAAGGATGGCTCTTTTTTGTTTGCATTTAGCAACTATTTATTAGAGACTTATACTTTGATTTACTAAATTATAAATACTGGATCTTTTTATCATTGTTGTAATTATGAATGATTGGTTTTGAACAAAATATGATGCTTCTGAATTCTAATTGTGTTGAAATTTATGAGTAGTCCTGCTCCTTTTCTACAATAATCATGAAAATAAGTTTAAATCTTACTGTGTTTGATTGAGCAGCTTAGAGTTGTTCACATTCAATATCCTTCATCTCTTAATTTTTGATCTTTTCTACTGATTTTGAAAAACTTTTGATAGTTTTTGCAAATACAAGCGTAGAGTCTGTGAAGGTATATCATAATAGTAATGGAATCCTGAGCTAGTGAAGTTGCATTTCTGTGTCAATTGACTTGTTATAAAATTTAGACTAGAAGCTCACTTTTTAAAAGATTATTATTGCTGCTGTGCAGCTAATGAGTCTGTCACTAAGATTGTTCATTACTTCTGAAGCAATAGAAAAAGTGAGTTGAAGTTGTCATTGTATTAACTATAAAGGAGGATCTTCCAGAAACAGTATGCTGTCTGTGCCCTCATTCAAAATGTGTATGGGTTACCACTTTCTTAAAAAAACAAGGCACTTGCAATGGCAGCATCACAAACAGAAAGAGGAAGGGTCTTTTCAAGAACATTCTTGAAAGGGACCAACTATTGCTTATTTAGCATATATATACCCTTCTTTTACCTAAAAATTGTGGTTCTTACTGTACTATAGTAATAGTATATGTGCCAGGACAACTGAAAATTAGTCAGTATTCAGTCACATGATTTTAAGAGCACCTGCCAAAAAAATGGTTGCAACCTTTTCTGTAGCTTTATGTTGATTTGTGCTCAGTGCAAGCACAGAGGAGGATAGGATTGCCTCTTGGCCTGGAGCTGTCAGGAAGGTTGCAGCCTGATAATACATGACAATGACTTTACTAACGCATTTGAAGTAGTAGTCAATTACTTGAACTGGGATCTTTCACTATTCATGCTGTGTCGCATCTATTGGAGGTAAGCTTGCCCAGGATGAAAGTGATGAAAAATGTATTTTCGGTTGAGGAAGATAATCATCATCTGAAGAATCAGGATATAGGAAACATTTAGAATAAAAAAAATAGCATAAAAAGCACATTATGATCCATACTGACATGCCGAGTATGGCACCTTTTCTGTACACTAGAGATGACAGAACAAGTAACTTAGCAAAGATGTGCAATGAGCAGAAACTACAATGCTTTCTTATCCATATCCTGGCAACAGAAGTTTTCATTTTATTCTTAGGCCATGTGAATGAGGGCTGTATTTCATAGGAGCAGAGAGCAGTCATGTCAGATAGAAGTGACACATCTGTGCAAAGGGCAAATTTGGAAAGAAAGCATAATGTAATAATCTGACAGTGCCCTAGTATGAACTTTGCAAATGCCAGCTAGTGACAATTGACAGGAGAACACTCTTCCCTTTTCCTGTCTTTTATCAGCTGTTACCTGAGATGTAAGCCCCTTCAGAGTAAGACAAAAAGAAAGTTTACCAATATTAACGTTACTTAATGTGCCACAGAGATATCACTTGTTTGCATTTACATGGTAGTTTTTTTCTGATTATTGTAACAGTTTTCAGCTGATTATGTTTTCTGTTTTATTATGTTTCTTATGGTCTGTAATAAAAGAAAAAAAAAAGTTTAAAATACATTTAGTTGTTCCAAGTCTAAGACCAGTTGAAAGTTCTGCCTCAGTGGCAGCAGATGGGTTATCAGAAAGGTTGTCTATTTTTTCTAATATTCTTGCCTAGGGACATGTAGGGATTTCTCAATTAGCAAAGGTAAAATGAGAGTGGCTTCTGTCCCCTCCCCCCCCTTTTTTTTTTAGTTAATCACAATGTGTTGTGGAATCTTGGTATGTATAAAACGCTGTTGTCCTAAGATACAGCTCTTTGCAACCATTTTGTACATTTGATAGTACATTCTTAGTAGAAAATATTTTGTGGGCTATAAACTGAAACAAAAATATCTGCTTCATAAATTCATAAATTAACCAGGTTATGTGATGGGGAATATGTGCTTCCTGATAGGATGAATTAAGGTTCATCTCTATATCAGTGTCCAAGTGTCCCACTGTACTGGTTTGGCACAGTCTGGTTTTGGGTAGCAGGGGGGCCACAGAGATGGCTCCTGTGAGGAAGCTGGAAGCTTCCACTATGTCCAGCAGAGCCAGTGACTGATGGCTCTGAAAGATGGACATGCTGCTGGCCAGAACTGGGCCAGTAAGAAAGGTTCGTAATGCCTCTGTGATGACATATTTGAGAAGAAAATCAAAACAAAGTCACAAGATTTTGGATTCTAGTCGGAGAAGAGGAGGAGGTGAGAACATGTGCAGGAAAACACCATGACGCCAAGGTCAGTGAAGAAGGAGGGGGAGGAGGTGCTCCGGGCGCCGGAGCTGAGGTTCCTCTGCAGGCCTGGTAAAGAGACCATGGTGAAGCAGGTTGTCCCCCTGGCGCCCATCCACGGGGATGCAGAGATCCACCCACAGCCCGTGGGGGAGGTGCCCACACCGAGCGGGAGGTGCCTGGAGGAGGCTGTGATCAGTGGGAGACCCGGTGGAGAGAGAGGGCCCTGCTTCCAGGCTGGAGCAGCCTGTGCTTGGAGCAGTGCACCCCGTGGGGAGAGACCCACGCCGCAGCAGTTTTGAGAGGACTGTGTGCCCGTGGGAGGGACTCACGCTGCAGCAGGTGCAGTTTGGCTGCTACTCGTGAGAGTGGACCCACGCCAGGGGAGTTCACAGAGAACTGTCTCCCATGGGAGGGACCCCACGGCCTCACAGGGGAAGACTCCCAGACAGCGGAAGAGAATCTTGGTGATGAACTGACCAAACCCCCCTGCCCTCCCTCCCTGTGTTGTTGGTGGGAAGGAGGGAGGGCCTGGTGGGGGGAGCGGGGGGAAGGTGTTCTAAGGGCTTATTTTACTTCTCATTATCCTCCTCTGATTCTGTTAGTAATAAATTCACTTTGCAACTTAAGTTGAGCCTGTTTCACCCTTGAGGTGTTTCTCCCGGTCCTTATCTCAGAAGCGTTCATTAATTTTTTTTTCTTTTCTCTCCTCTGCCCAGTTGTGGCAGGGGAGGGTGAGCGGTGGCTCTTGTGGGTGCCTGGCATTGGGCCAGTGTCAAACCAAGACACCTACTCTCTGAAGTATTATCACATTTTTTAACCTGCACAGCAGGTCTGTATGGAATCACTGTTTTAGCATCTTTTAAAATCTGTTATGGTTAAGTTTAGGTGAATTCAGTGTACCAAGGGGAGATTTTCATCCCCAGTCACCTAGATACAAAGTTGGTGCACCCTAGAACAATGAGATCACAGTCCGTCACAGACCTCACCGTCCTTCACAGGTGAGGAGATGCTGTGGGTTCCTAGCCCTGGGTCCTGACAATAGTGAATCTGGGTACATACTCCAGTAGGCACATGCACAATATACTGACTCAGTTTACCACTAACACATCAAGGCAGAATTATGATTTTACAGGCATCACATACATATGAATGACACTCACAAAAATGTCAAACGAGATCATCCTGTTTTCTCACCATTAATTTTGCTGATAGATCTGTACTGAAATGTTCCCACATTCTCTTATATGGTTTTCCTCAGGCAGCTAGACCCTGGGTCTCTACTTCCTTCAGTATACAGTCCTCAGAACTCTTGTTCTACTTGCTGGCAAGTCCAGCTCAAAGGTTTTTTATGTCTTGCACCCAAACCCTCATGCCAAACCCCTGGCAGCTGGCCTGGACCTATTGTCTGATTTGCAGGCTAGGTAATAGGTAACTTCGAAGTGCACCAGTATCTTGCACATTTACACAATAAATTGAGACCACAATCAGGGAAAATGTTAAAATTTTTATGAGGTTCAACAAGGCTAAGTGCCAGGACCTGAGTCACAACAACCCCATGTAGTGCTACAGGCTGAGGGTAGAGTGGCTGGAAAACTGCCCAGCAGAAAAGGACCTGGGGCTGCTGGTTGACAGCAGCTGAACAGAAGCCAGCTGTGCCCAGGTAACCAAGAAGGCCAATAGCATCCTGGCCTGTATCAGCAATAGTCTGACCAGCAGGTCAGGGCCTGCCGTGATCATCCCACTGTACTTGGCATTGGTGAAGTTGCACCTAGAGTCCTTTGTCCGGTGCTTTGGTCCACTCACTGCGAAAAGGACAGTGAGGTGCTGGAATGTGTCCAGCGAAGGCAATGGAGCTGGTGAAGGGTCTGGAGCACAAGCCATATGAGAAGCAGATGAGGGACCTAGGGGTGTTTAGCCTGGAGAAAGGAACCTAACGGGAGAGAGTCGCTGCACTTTACAACTGCCCAAAAGGAGGCAGTCTCTTCTCCCAAGTAACAAAAGATAGGATAAGGGGAAACAGCCTCAAAATGCTCCAGAGGAAGCTTAGATTGCATATTAAGAAAAGTTCTTCAATTAGAGGGCTCTCAAGCTTTGCACCAAGCTTCCCAAGGAAGTGATTGAGTGGTTGAGTAACTATTCCTGATTTTCTGAAATAGAGTCCAATTAAAGGATAGAATAGGCTGTGTCGGTCAGTCACAGATTCCAGTCAAAGAACAGATATTGACCAGCATCTTGATTATGGGTGACTGGCACTTTTTTAGCCCCATTGTCCATATTTCCTGTGCTTACTTTTCTCCCATCCACTTTCTTTTCTCTTCTCTGCTCCAAAGCCACTCTACTCCTAGTAATTTTTTCGCCACTGGCCCCAGTTTTACTATATCTTATACCTAAATTTGTTATGACTGTTGTGGTTACTGGGATGTTGTTGGACTAGCAAGGCTCTGCTTATTAAACAGTCTTCCAGTTAATTTGAGAATTATTTTTCCCTGATTTAATGTTCTGTTAAATCTGGGCATTCCTCCTAACATTGTCATAGCTTTTGTGAGCTTCTTGCTATGCTGCTTTTTAGCAGTCACCAATTTCTCATGTCGTGTCCAGGAATTTCCCATGCTCTGTCCATTTAGTTAAACCTCAGTCCAAAGCATATTCATCTGACTACATGCTTCAACAGGTACTAAATTCTAAAGGCAGATTTACTTACTTGCTACATATTGCCAGGGGCGGTACAGTTTACTTGCACAGCATACAATTTTTTTGTCTGGTTATCTATCTGGAGAATTGTCTCTGTCTTTAATTTCATTGTGAAAATCCCTTCCAGAGGGAAAATAAATAATTGTTGCTTTTACTATTATTTTCTTCCCTTTCTCCTCTTTTTTCTCATTTTATTTGAATCCTAGTTGGATAGCGTAGTCAGTATTGTGAAGGTTCATGCTGGTAACATAAATCACGGTCTACCATGTTTAGAATGCTTAACAAACCAAAAGAGGGGAAATTTTAATTTTATTTTTCTGACCTGATTTGCAGTGGTGCTGTCCCCACACTGAGAAATACCAAATGTTTCAGTAGGTTTATTTGGTAAATATATACTCTTAAAGTGTATTTGCAACCCCTACAAGGACTCATAGCTGTGATCGAAACACTTTTTTCCTGGGTGCACACTTGAAAAGGATCATGCAATATGGCATGAATTTCAGTAAGTTCTGTTAGGTTCATTATAACTACATCTTTGATGGCTCTGCACTTTGCAGTGTGACAGGTAAATGATGGTCTCTTTTGTTCTTTGAGATAGGATGGTCCTTTGTCTGGCAGTAGTCTTCCAGCTCTTATTTCCCTGATTCCTGGTAATTTTCTCTTAATATTGACTGTTTAACAATTTTGGCCTTATTGCTTGTTTCAACTTTCCTAACTGACATAGTTTAAATTTCTGTTGCTGTATAAGTGAACCTGTCTGTGTGATTAACAAAGTAATGGCCTTTTAGCACTTCATCAGTTTTTCTTCTCCTTAGTTAAAGTGGGCTCAGTTCACACAACTGAGCCTCATGCAGCTGGGTTATATTGTGAAGGTGATAGTCAGCATTGGGTGGGGTTTGTTCATTTGTCTGCTTTATTAATGAATGTATTGGTTCTTTAAAAACAAAACTGCCTTGGTTTCCCTAAAGAGAAGGAAATATAGCAGTATTTATGGACTTGATTAATTATAAATAGTTGAAATTTCTCTTCTTTAGACCTAAGGAAAGTGTGATTGTGTACTGCATGCAAAAAGGTTCAGTCACCTCTTGCTTGTAATTATTTTGTTTAAATTAAAATGTCAGTACTTTGTGATTAAAAAGCTGCCTACAGGGAGTGTTGGAAATAAAAACCTTCCTTCTCTGTCCTCCTCATTTTGATGTTTAGCTTTTGCTTCAAGTTTTAGGGTAAAACAATTAACCTTTAAACAAAAAATGATACTTAAAAGACAGTGAGAATATTCCCTGTCTTCAGTTTTCTCTTCTCAATTAGATTTATACACTAACACTAGAATACTCCTTCAGTATCCTTACTGGTGAGGTTTTAAGGGTGAAGAAATCCTCACAGAAGGCAAGGAGAGATCATTATCACTCTCCCACAGAATATAAAAGTCATCACTCTTTATGTGTTAGCAGTTCACAGTGAGACCATAATGATAACATATTTACAGTTACAGGATATTTATTTATATCATCACGTAACATGTTAGTATATTATACCTTCTTTTGAAAGGAAAGCTAATCCAAATAGACAAAAAATTAGCTAACTGGATTCTAACATGCTTCCATTCAAAAGACACTTAAAAAGCAGTTTTGAAAAAGAACCAGGTAGATTTGTCTTTCGTCTTCTTGGGTGTCACATTGCCTAAATAGGATACAGAAGCATGTGAAAAATAGTTCTTCATGCTTGATACTAACAACAAATCTATTAAATTTATGTATATTTCTTTTAATATTTAGTTAAAGTTTTCCAGACTTATGTATTCCGACTACTCAGAAGTGCATTGTCATGATCAGATGAAAGCAAATGTTATTTTGAACGCTCTTTGTTCCAAATAAAGGTCTAAAGCACAACCTTTGGAAATTAAATCCTTCACCCATACAGTGTTGTCAAAGCGATCATTAATATGCTGGAGTTGTAAACCTTAAGTGTAGGAAGAAATCAGCAGTACTTTTTTTTTGTCCAGTGTTCTTGCTACATTACATTTGTCATTCTACCAAAAAGAGAAGGGATAATTGGAACTTGATGGTTATTTCTATAGGCAGTTAGTTGACACAGGGCAATACTAGGGAGAGGTCACAGAGAAAAAAATATTAAAATATGCAGTCAAATCAACAGTATGTCTAATCTCTCAGCCAAAAATCTCTTCTGCCATGTAATATCAGCTCCACTTTACTCCATTAGTTGTTTGTCGGTTTGCAAGATCTTTTGAGTTCCATTGCTCACTACATTTGGTTGCCTAGATGACAGTTTCTTTCAGTGGGGAGAATCGAGGGTGACTTAGGCAAATGGGACTAGTAACATGCTTTGCTTCCAGTTGGACTTTTTAATTTTTGGTTCCTCCTGTCCTTCCTGCTCCATGTTGATGGATTTTGTCTCTCTGTGGAGTGTGGAGGTCAGGCTAAACTCTCCCTCCTTTGTGAAGGTATTCAGATCATTATTGAAAGTGACATTCATCATCCCAGAGGCTGAAAGGTCCTTCAAGCCCTTCAAATCTTTATGAAAATGTCTTTCAATTATAGGTCTCCATCTCTCCTCCTTGCCCTGTAGCTTTGCTGATCAAAATGAGGGCAACATTTTCAAGCTGTGCTGTAAGAATTTCTGTTCTGAATTCTGTAACTGAAGAAGTCAAACTCAGCAGGCTAGACCAGAGAGGAGCAGAGATGAATTGTGTTACGAGATAGCAGACTGCCCTCCTTCCCATCTATATTATTACAAAATAACCTTCAAATATATGTTTGAAAAATCCTCTTGCCTCTGTCTTCAAGGAAGTGATATTAGAGATACAGACAACAGATAATGAATGCTGTTTTTCACAGTCAATAACATCATAAAGATTTAGATATATGAATTAGGTAATAAAAGAAAGAAAATTACTTAAAAAAACTTATTAGATATCCTTAATTGTATCAGGCTGGCATTAGCTTTGTGATCTTAGTAAGCAATTCCGAAGAAAATTCAAGTTTAGAGACTTATGTTACCCATAGAAACAGGTAATAAATTTACCAACCTCCTTATTGCTCATAAACATCTGCTACTTAGCTCTAGTCAAAACAAAGTTCTTGAGGCGGCAAAGGAAACAGCTGCCACATCAAACACAGTGTTGATGTTGCAATGAATTTTATTGATTCCCCATCCTCATGCTACATATAACTCTTCAAAACCTACAACATACATTTGCCTTTTCAATAATTTACATATTAGACTTACTTGTCTATGTGAAACATACTGTAAATGCAAAGAAATCAATATATTGACTGGCAGGAAGCTAAACTACATGCTTCTACAATGTCTTTGATAGGAAAACCTGTGTAAGAAGAAATTGAAAATTTGAGCTGATGTGGGGGGACAGAAATTTTCTTATAACAGTGACCAAGGCAAATATTTTTTAGTACTTACACTGACCTTTTCTTGAAAATTTCCTAAACTGATATTTTTGGTCTGTTAAAAAAAAAAAGAAGGCATGTGTATAAAGAAGGGTTTTTTCCTGGAGGCTGTTATTCACATATGAAAGTTCCAAAAAAATCACAAATGGGGAGATAAGTTATGAAATATTCTAAATGAATATGGACACTTCTCTGTGTCCATAGCATACAACACATTTCTGCATTTCCTATAAAGAGGAAGCTGAGTGCAAAGTCAGAATCATAGAATAATTCAAGCCGGCAAGCACAACATAATGCTGAATTTAGAACATGTTGCTTAGAATTTTGTCCAGTCAGGTATCTATCTGATCATACATGCTCAAAAGAACCTAAAAATATCCCTTTTTATTTTTCACTGTGTTTATCAAGGGAATTGGTATGTGAACTGACAGTTACTGTCACTTGCTATCTTTATCAGTGTATTTTGAGGAAATACATTACCATACATTGCATTTTAAAAATAGAAAGAAAATTATTCCCATCTCAGCCTTTTTTTTTCCTCTTCAGAGTGAAAATCATTCATTAGTCTCATTAAGCAAGAGATGATTCCTAACTGATTCCTCAAGCCAGACAAGAAGCATTAAAATTCAGCTTCTGTCCAGAGCAGAGAAAGGTTTGTAGTCTGCTGTATGACAGCTTTTTTCCAGATATTTCATAAGAATTTAGGGCACAAAATCTAATGTTAATTATTTTAGCAAATTATGAAATTAAATGCTCAGGAAGTATGCATAGACATCTATAAGGTGGAGAAACTTGAGCTGGTCATGAAACTTGAGTCTGAAGAATATGTTCTCTGTCTGGGGGATGTTGCGGTGCGATTTCTGCACCCTTCCTGGGGACAGCTTAGTCCGTGGAAAGGATCAGGAAAGACTCAGTTCGTGGATATTTCAGCAGATCTTTATTGGTGTCCACATGGTGGGGAATCAGCACACAGACTGCCCAAGTCACGAGACAACCCAGAGTTCCCCTCGCAGGGGGACACAAAGCCACCAACCAAAATGCAGAACTGGGCTACATGTGACCAGGGAGCAGGGGCAGGGGCAGGGAGCACCCTGTGCCCTCTTCTGCCACCCCAGGGCCCCCTCCCCTCAGGGGAACAGGGCAGGGAGACCCTTCAACAGGGGGACAGAGATTTTGTTTTTAAATTATCCCCTCTCCAGAATATAGAATCATAACGGCAAGAGCTGAAGGAAAACTAGTTAATCATCTTGCCTCTCTTTCCCCCAGAGGATAATTTTTCTGAATACTTCTCAACCCTCCCTTCTTTCCCCTCCAAACCTCCTTATTTGAAATTTCATTTTAATTGTCTAAGGCCTAGAAGGCGGAAATCAGGAGAAGTAATGGAGCTTCTGTGACATCTTAATATAGTCTCATGAGTCCTAGTTAAATTACAACAGTGCTATAAACTATCCCCCAGAAAACAGAACATAGGCCTGATGTAAAGATGTGTTTGCATAAAAATCAAAATTTTTTGCATTTTGTATGTGAATTTTGTGAGCTAAAAGTTAATTTTTCCACAGTATATAAAATCACCCAGTGGAGCAGGAGCATTACCTATAACATTCTTCCAAATATATATGGATGTGGTTGACAGAGTACCATATTTTAGAGCCTTTGAAGTATGTAAACATACATCCTCCACAAACCCATTCATGTTTGTTCCAATGTGCAAAGCTAATCAATTGTACTATGGAACCTGAAGATGCCTTTGAAACCTGGCTGACTGACGAACGTTAATATGTGTATCTCTTGGGGATACCACTCCATGGGATTTAAAAATCAAGACCCACTGTGTAATTCTATGGCTAATTTCAAAATATATTAGGCTCACATCCAAGAGAAACTGTATTGTGGAATCAAAAAAGTTTGGATGTCTCCAATTCCTGCAAATCAAAAATCAGTACATAGTTGATGTGATGGAATTTGGACCTGGTTGTCCCCAGATAACTCATAAGACAAAAACATCTACAAAAGCCTGAGAAAAGAGCATACCTTTATGCTCTGAGCTCTTGAACGTTTGGGTAGTCATTGACAAAATAAATTTTGTCTGTCAGTCATGGGAAAATTTGGGTGGAATTGAGGTTTTCAGGGTGCAATGTATAAGCTAGGTCTATAGCAGGAAACTGAGTTTCCTGCAATGCAGCATTCTGGCCTGACATTCTAATTTATCTCTCATTTACACTTTCCTCTATGAATTATCTTTCATACTGTCAGTGAATGTTGTTATCAACAATTAACCTTAACAAAGACAGTGCCAAAATAATTTTATATGCAGCCAATTTACAGAACAAAATAGCCTGTCTATTTTCATTGAGGATTTGATGTGATGTGGAAAAGTCTTTGGACTTCACTGATGATTTTATGTCTTTTCATTCTTAAATAAAGACAGAACAAAACTGCAGAAATATTTACTCCATGAAGTCTAAAATATGTATTTTTTTTGGCATACATTTCTGTAAGATTGCTCTGGAATAACAAGGCAAGATCTCTTTTACTCTCCATCTCAGTATCTGCCCCTTGAAGCAGTAACTGGGCTTTAAGAAAAAACTGGCAGTTTTCTATCACAGTGAGAGGTCATGATTCAAGATGCTGGTTGAAAAAGGCAGTGAATCAGGATCTTATTACTGTCTTTTAAACCTCAAACAATCTTTCAATCTGCTTAGTTTCTTTTAATGAATGTTGTAATTATTTTATGTTTTTCTAAATTCACTATCCATCTTAATTGCCTTAGATATGCTCAGACATGCTATATATGTTTTAGATGTGGTGCAGTTTGATACTTTGGAAAGTTGAAAATATAATGGCCAATCACCAAAAACGTAGTTCCTGAGCTTTTCTCCAGACTGTTACAGGAACTGGGATGGGGCAGCCATCAGCATTTCAGCAACAGAACATTTTAGTTCCTTAAAAAACCTCTGAATAATGCAGAATGTACCTCCACTATAGTCTGCTTCCTAATTGCTATCTGGAAGGTCACAAGTTTATAGACCTAATTATATGTATAATGTGTAAGTGTATCTATATGTATATATATTCACACACATAATATTTTTATATATATATACACACACACATAATATACATATATATATATAATATTTATAACCTTTATCTCTCCCCATGGCCATGTTGCTTCTATTCAAGTAGTTTTGTCTAATTTGTGAATGCTTTCATTGTTTTTCTTAGTTCTTCAGTTATAGTTATTCTCTGGAAGTCTTCAAATATGCCAAAACATATCATCTTAGCATATATTATGCTGAATTTATATTTCATGGGGCCGAAATCACGAAATAGCTGTGAAGATAAAGTAGCCATGATAATGTATGGTGATTTCTTATTTACCAAATTTGTCTTCCATGGTCCTGAGGAGTATCTCCTTAATGGCGGTCTGCATTGACCACCTCCATCTTTTGTTTAACAACCTGCCTTTCCACACATTTGTTTATGATGTCTGTTTACATAAACTGTCAACAGTGCATCACCATGGCCTTGAACCAATCTGTCTTTTTAAAGTTTTCTTTATCGATCTCTTTCATCATGCCACAAAAAATTTATTTTAGAGTGTAATCTACTGGTAGTCTGGAGTCCTCCTTTATTCATGTTCTTAGTAAAATTTTGCCATCTGGGTTTGAGATGTGATGCTATGCTTTTTGTTATCAGGTTAAAATTTTACTGTGGTCAGATTTACTTTATTTTCGTTTCTGTATTTATAGCTGAAATAAGAAAAAAAGAGAGCAGAATAACCTGAAAAGACCAAATAATGCAATAGCATTATGAGCAGAGCCAGCAAGAAAAAGCTCTGACAAAGCATAGATTCTAAGTGAGAGCGAAAGCAAATGTCAGAATACTCGAACACTTTGTACATTTGTATTTTATTTGTACAGGCTTTGGTAATCCTCCAGATCACAGAATCACAGAATATGCTGAGTTGGAAGAATCATTGAGTCCAGGTCGTGGCCGTGCATAGCACCATCCCCATGAGGCGCTCCATGTGCCTGAGAGCATTGTCCAAACACTTCTTGATCTCTGTCAGGCTAGTGCTGTGACCACTTCCCTGGGAAGCTGTTCCAGTGCCCAACCACCCTCTAGGTGAAGAACCTTTTTCTGATATCCAGCCTCAGCCTCTCCTGGCACAACTTCAGGCCATTCCCTTGGGTCCTGTCACTGGTTGTCACAGATAAGAGATCAGTGCCTGCCCCTCCTCTTCCCCTTCTGAGGAAGTTGTAGACAGTAATGAGGCCTCCCACCAGTCTCCTCTCCTCCAGGCTGAGCAGACCAAGTGACCTCAGCTGCTCCTTATACAGCTTCCCCTCAAGTTCCTGCACCACCCTTGTTGCTCTCCTTTGGACACTCTCTAATAGCTCAATGTCTTTTTTATATTGTGGCACCCAAAAGTGCACAAACAACTTGAGGTGAGATCGCAGCAGTCACGAGTAGAGCTAATACTGACCACAATATAAGACTCATAATAATTATAAATCAGTCCCCTTAAAAGTGTTTCTTGCAAGTGCTTTGGACACATGTCAATGTGAACTACAAATATAGCTAGTTCAGAATTTCTGCAGAGTTTCCATTCAAAGAATTCTAACTTGATTATGAATAGCACAAAAATCTATCTGTGCTTCAGCCATATGGTTGGTTTAGCTTCCTTAATTTCAAGAGAAGTGAAAACATGGGAACTTGAGTGGTCAAGGCTACAGAATATGAAAACTGAATGGTCAAGGCATACTCATATATTTCCCATTATAAAGGATGGGAAGAAACTTTTCTTTTACTACATTGGTATCTATGGAGGTATCTGAATTTAAAGAACATTCTGCATACCTGAACTCTGTACAGGCCATCTCTTGTTAAAAGGTGGTTAGTTCAGATGCCAAATTTGCTGAGTTTGAGTTTATTGATGTTCGGGTTAGAATTAATCATAACAGAATTACTCATAGCTGGGGTCACTAAGAATTAGTTTGATGCAATTACAAATAACCTAGCTGTAAAGCCTCACAACAACAATGCTCACAATGTGAGGTGTAGTGTCAGATTAGATTAGTCTGTTAATTTACCACTTCATCCTGCAGAATAACTTCTATTTCTTTTCATGTTTTCTTTTCAAGTTTTCTTTTCTCTCTGTTTGCACGTCTGCATCTCCTTTGCATTAACATCTTCTTGAAAAGAGAACAAAAACTAAAGTTGCATTTAAATATTCATTTGAATATTACATTTCTTCAGGGAAATCGATTATGATGAACAATGTTTACTAAAAGCTCTTAATATAATTGGTTGCACATAAACAAATGGAGGAGTTCCTAGCTGCACTCAGCTTGCAGTATACAACTCTTTACTATAGCTCTTTAACAGTAGGGGTTGTAATAAAAGATCAGTCAAATAACTACCACTGGCATGTATCTCTCACTAGATGCAGTGTAAAATGTCTATTTTGAAGCAACCAATGTCTTTGTTTTCATGAGTAAAAACTCATTTTCTTTTTGTTGAACATTTTTGTTAAAGCAGTAGGCATCACATCACAACTGTTACATACATACAGTTAGTATGTCACTCATTTTAAGTGTCAAAAGCCACTCAGTGTTCAGATGCTTGTAAACTGGAAACAGGTATTTGATAACCAGCAAAAGTGATATCCTTGTGAGTCAGTTGATGACTAGTGTTGGTTGGAAACAACATAGTTTGGAGTGGAAATAATAGTTTCTACTTAGGGACAAAAAGAAAGTCAGCTTTATGTAACTGCTCTGATACAGTAGTGTGTTGTTACGGCAGCAGGTGCATATAGTATTGTACATAAGTATTTATGTATTGGTATGTATTCATGTATGTGTGTTTGTGTACAAACAATACCTTAGGACTATGTATTTGGACAGTCCCTATGTGGTGGGTTGCCTATACTGTTCTTTCAGGTAACTGGGCATGTAAAAGTGGATGAGGCAAAACCCCCAATCTCTACCTTAACTTAATTAAATCACAAAATCCCGTAATTGGAACATACAGCTCAGAAACATACCTATGAACAAGCACTTATAACTTACTTCCTTCCCTATTCTTTGAATAGATAAAATTTTTGCTTTATCGAGCAAAACTTTCTTTGAGGTCAGTTGAAGGTCTCACCATGAGAATGACTGCAGAATTGTTTTGTTATACATGACACTTTTATTCACTGGAGAGTGATTAGGCAGTGATGTTTTGTGTCTTCTGATAGGGTAAAGCTAGTTGTAGCCTTAGAGGTCTTTTCAGGTTCATGGCACTGATATTCTTGAATGACTCCTCTAAAATTAAAAAGAATCTGAATTTTAATTTAGAGCTCTACAGTTAACACAAAATCATAATAGCAGAATTCAGAAGTAAATCTTAGATTCCCAGAGTCAATAGGGTTGGGAAAGACCTCCAAAATCTTCAAGTCCAACCTCTGACCAAACACCACCACATCAATTAAGTGCCATGGCACTAAGTGCCGTGTTCAGTCGTTTCTTGAACACTTGCAGGCATGGTGACTTCACAACCTTCCTGGGCAGCCTTTTCCAACCCTTGAAAACCTTTCATGAAGAAATTCTTCCTGATGTCTAACCTGTACTTCCTCTGGTGCAGCTTGAGGCTATTTCCTCGTCTTGACAATTTTCCCCTGGGAGAAGAGGCCAATCCCCACCTGGCTGCACCCTCCTTTCAGGCAGCTGTAGAGAGTGAAAAGGTCTTCCCTGAGCCTCGTTTCCTCCAGGCCAAACAATCTGAGGTCCCTTAGCTGCTCTGCTTCTGACTTACTCTCTAGACCCTTCATCAGCTCTGTTCTCCTTCTCTGGACATGCTTCAGCTCCTCAATGTCTTTCATGAACTGAGGGGCCCAGAACTGACCACAGGATTTGAGGTGCAACCTTACCAGTGCCAAGTTCAGGGGGACAATCTCTGCCCTGGTCCTGCTGGCCACAGTACTGCTGATACGGGCCAGGATGCCATTGGCCTTCTTGGCCATCTGGGCACAGCTGGCTCCTGTTCAGCTGCTGTTGCCCAGCACCCCCAGGTCCTTTTCTGTCAGACATCTCTACAGCCACTCCACCCCCAGACTGCAGAGCTGACTGTGGTGGTGTATTGCCTGGTGTATTGCCTCATTCCTTTTCTTACTAAATGCCTGCCCTCCCCACATTGTTTTCCCTTCCCCACCCCTGGTCCTGAGCACTCTCTCAGGTTCTCCCTGTTGGTCCCAATACCCCAACTCTACCCATGTACTGCCTCTGTGCCCTGAAACCATTAGTCCATGTGCTCTCTCCTCATCCCTGTATAAAACCCCAGGCTCCATGCCATATGCTCNGAACATTTTTGTTAAAGCAGTAGGCATCACATCACAACTGTTACATACATACAGTTAGTATGTCACTCATTTTAAGTGTCAAAAGCCACTCAGTGTTCAGATGCTTGTAAACTGGAAACAGGTATTTGATAACCAGCAAAAGTGATATCCTTGTGAGTCAGTTGATGACTAGTGTTGGTTGGAAACAACATAGTTTGGAGTGGAAATAATAGTTTCTACTTAGGGACAAAAAGAAAGTCAGCTTTATGTAACTGCTCTGATACAGTAGTGTGTTGTTACGGCAGCAGGTGCATATAGTATTGTACATAAGTATTTATGTATTGGTATGTATTCATGTATGTGTGTTTGTGTACAAACAATACCTTAGGACTATGTATTTGGACAGTCCCTATGTGGTGGGTTGCCTATACTGTTCTTTCAGGTAACTGGGCATGTAAAAGTGGATGAGGCAAAACCCCCAATCTCTACCTTAACTTAATTAAATCACAAAATCCCGTAATTGGAACATACAGCTCAGAAACATACCTATGAACAAGCACTTATAACTTACTTCCTTCCCTATTCTTTGAATAGATAAAATTTTTGCTTTATCGAGCAAAACTTTCTTTGAGGTCAGTTGAAGGTCTCACCATGAGAATGACTGCAGAATTGTTTTGTTATACATGACACTTTTATTCACTGGAGAGTGATTAGGCAGTGATGTTTTGTGTCTTCTGATAGGGTAAAGCTAGTTGTAGCCTTAGAGGTCTTTTCAGGTTCATGGCACTGATATTCTTGAATGACTCCTCTAAAATTAAAAAGAATCTGAATTTTAATTTAGAGCTCTACAGTTAACACAAAATCATAATAGCAGAATTCAGAAGTAAATCTTAGATTCCCAGAGTCAATAGGGTTGGGAAAGACCTCCAAAATCTTCAAGTCCAACCTCTGACCAAACACCACCACATCAATTAAGTGCCATGGCACTAAGTGCCGTGTTCAGTCGTTTCTTGAACACTTGCAGGCATGGTGACTTCACAACCTTCCTGGGCAGCCTTTTCCAACCCTTGAAAACCTTTCATGAAGAAATTCTTCCTGATGTCTAACCTGTACTTCCTCTGGTGCAGCTTGAGGCTATTTCCTCGTCTTGACAATTTTCCCCTGGGAGAAGAGGCCAATCCCCACCTGGCTGCACCCTCCTTTCAGGCAGCTGTAGAGAGTGAAAAGGTCTTCCCTGAGCCTCGTTTCCTCCAGGCCAAACAATCTGAGGTCCCTTAGCTGCTCTGCTTCTGACTTACTCTCTAGACCCTTCATCAGCTCTGTTCTCCTTCTCTGGACATGCTTCAGCTCCTCAATGTCTTTCATGAACTGAGGGGCCCAGAACTGACCACAGGATTTGAGGTGCAACCTTACCAGTGCCAAGTTCAGGGGGACAATCTCTGCCCTGGTCCTGCTGGCCACAGTACTGCTGATACGGGCCAGGATGCCATTGGCCTTCTTGGCCATCTGGGCACAGCTGGCTCCTGTTCAGCTGCTGTTGCCCAGCACCCCCAGGTCCTTTTCTGTCAGACATCTCTACAGCCACTCCACCCCCAGACTGCAGAGCTGACTGTGGTGGTGTATTGCCTGGTGTATTGCCTCATTCCTTTTCTTACTAAATGCCTGCCCTCCCCACATTGTTTTCCCTTCCCCACCCCTGGTCCTGAGCACTCTCTCAGGTTCTCCCTGTTGGTCCCAATACCCCAACTCTACCCATGTACTGCCTCTGTGCCCTGAAACCATTAGTCCATGTGCTCTCTCCTCATCCCTGTATAAAACCCCAGGCTCCATGCCATATGCTCACTCTCTACCTTTGGGAACCAGCATGTCACCATGTGAATAAAGATCGTCTGAGGTCCCAATGCAGGGAGACTTCTTGCCTCCTTTATCACCACCGTGTTGTGGAGCCAACAGCTAGCCGGAGCTTGAATGCAGGGCAGCTTGGAAGGGCTACGGGAAGCAGAACAGCTGCTATTCCCCGATGCAGCCCCGCTGCACTCTCTGGGAAGGTCGATGGCTTGCCATGCCATCGCAGAAACTACAAACTGCAACAACTGACTGGGGCTGTTGTGACCCAGGAGCAGGACCCCCCACTTGGCCTTGTTAAACCTCATACCACTGGCCTCTGCCCATCAATCCAGCCTGTCCAGGTTCCTCTGCAGAGCCTTTCTACCCTCCAGAAAATCAAGACTCTCACCCAACTTGATGTCTTATGTGAATTTACTGAGGATGCACTCAATCCCTTCATCCAGATCATCGATGAAGGTATTAACCATCTGGACAGTTTTTAACCCAATGAAGAGAGCCATGGCTGCCCAAGCCATGGCTGCCCAAGCTGTGGCTGCCAGCTGCTCCAGGAGAGTACTGTGTGAGACTGTATCAAAGGCTTTATTGAAGTCCAGCTAGACAACATCCAAAGTCTTTCCTGTATCCACGGGGTGTGTCACTGAGTTATAAAAGGAGGTCAGGTTTGTCAAGAAGGACTTGCACTTCCTAAACCCATGCTAGCTGCACAAGATTGCCTGGTCTTGCATTCTAGCAAACAATTCCTCTAAAACCCTTCTACGTTTTTTAACCATGTGCAAATTTATCTGTCTTCCGTATATTGTTGATGCAAGTAAGTGCTTTGAAACAATGTGCTTACATCAGCTAATATTTGGATGGTAAAATAACATTGAATCTAATTATGCAAGACAGAAACTGCTTGAGCCCTTTCAGCGTGACCAGAACTTTTGTTCTATGCCTGTTATGAGCCAGGGCTGCAATGGCTGAACTTCAGCACAGTATGCTGACACTCTTGCTGGTATCCTCAGCTTGCTGGGAAATGGGATAAATCATGTGTAGAAATCTCAAATAATTAGTGATAACTGAATAAACAAGGTTAGCTCTGTTTAGTGCTTTTGCTTACTTGAAGATAGAATTTTTGTTAATGTATCAACTTGTTTTAGGCAGGTGATACAGTGTAGTGTTTTTTACTCTCAGCAGCCTTTTAACAGCCTTGCAATCTCTGAAGCAATGAGTTTCCATGGATACTAGCTTATTCCCCCATGTTCTTAATCAAATGTGTCATATGATCCGTATGCATTTGCAAGTGTTTGCATTTCATACATGACTATTTGTAAAGTCCCCTTTTAGACACAGATTGCATTCAACAGAAGTGCAGAAACATGTTTTCCATCCTAGAAGCAAAATAAAGCCATTTCCTCAAGTGACAGAGGAAAACCGGATTATTATATTAAATGAGACCAATGAAACCTCTGCTATAAATGAAATCAAAATCTGTATCTAGTCTTCAGCTGACAGACTAAGCTTGGAAACTGTTCTTCCAGTACATTCTGATTGTTGTGGACTGAAAAGTGCTTGATTTTCTTCTGAGAACCTCTCGGGTTTCCTCCAAGTGGAGAATTACTGTACTTTGGATTTTAACATCAGAGAGCTGATTTGTAACATATTTGTAAGAGTAAATTGTCGTGAAAAAAAAAAGGCAATAAACTCCCCCCCCCCACCCCAAACCCACAACAGCTTATGCCTCTAAGCATCAGTTCTAGCTGCTAAGTTCATATTTGTCTTTTGGATAGGGAAAAATCCACAGAATGTTTGAAAATGCTTTGTTAAGAATGGAAACAAAAAATAACATCTTTTTTAATAGCAATTAATTAATATCTCTAGTTCTCATATGATCAGAAATACCTGTTATCTTTAGAAAGTTTCAACTCACTAATATGAAGGCTGCCACAGCAAGTTCTTTCTGACAAGAATGGGCAAAATTATTGATGACAATATCATTGCTGCTCCTTCAGGAAGTCAGCTGTCCATTCTCAAACATCTCCCTGTGCGTGCCAACATAGGTTTTTGTATGACCGCGTGAAAAGCCAGATCAATAAATTGATCTGACTTGGGAACAAGTTTGGGAAAAAATAGATTTTGCATGGTGTTTTTCAGGCCTATCACTTTGTGATCTGGTTTGTTACTGTGCAAGTTCCTATGCTGCCTAGCAGCATATCATGTCAAAAGGCAAAAGAGGGGTTTGTGAGACTTAGGTGGAAAAAAGTCTGATATACTGCAAAATTCTTATGAGGTGACTATTGAAATCTGTATGGCAGGCTTCAGAAATAAAAGGCATCACACTGCACTTAAAAAAAAAGATGTTGTTTGCAAGACAAAAAAAAGACATGCTGTTATATTTGCAGATTCTAAATTTAAGAACAGAAATGGAAAGCATATAATCTCTATCTGCATAGATAACATTGCATGAAGAGAAGACACTATCTACAATTATACGGATATCAATTGTTTGAGTTAATATATTCTCACATTTTAGGGCTTTCTTGTTTGTCAGGTTTTCCCTCATATACAAAAGCTGTCACTGTAGCTTCGTTATTTATACATTTTTTTTTCTCAGTGTTCTTTGTCTATAATTACTTTTTGGCAAGCATGCCTCTACAGGTAGAAGTATATCAAACACACATACGGGCAAAGTCCTTAGTAACTTGCAAATATAAGTATTGTAATATTGACACATTTTTTGAATGTAAGCTCTGTCAAGGAATGATCTTTACAAACACACCAATTTCTTTCTTTTTTAGACATCTCTATTTCTTTCATGTTGTCTCTTCATCACTCAGAGCAGAATAGTAGTCCTCTCAGCTTCAGTGGATTATTTCCAAGCTTTGATTGGAA
>WEIT01011869.1:936-12187 GCA_013389985.1 Dryoscopus gambensis
TTTTTAGGAATGCAAAGGCAAAAAAGGGAGCAAAGATCTATACTGCTGTTCCCATTCACCACTTTAACCCTTGTAAATCTGGCTCTTGGCTGCTGTCCTCAAGGGTCATGAGACAATCAAGGTCTTTCCTGTGCCTCTCTTCTAAGTGTATTTTCCTTGCTCTGGTCATCCTTTCCTCACTTTTCAAGATTTCTTCAGTTGCCCCTTTGCCTTTCCAAATCAAGATATTTGTTCATCTATCATTTGTCTGTTTTTCTGAACCTGTGACAAATGGGCTTGACCTCAGCCTGTCTTGGGCAGTACAGCAACATAGGCAGCATCAGGTTGATAGGTACTACTCCTTATATTTTCTGACCCTTTTCCTTCCTGTATAACTGAAGACTGATTGCCTGGGAAAAATAAAAAAGAAGAAAAGAAAGAAAAGGAAATAGTTTATTGCCTATCCTTGCTATTTGTCTGCCTGGCAAGTGCAAATGCAGTTACTGAAAAGGTCTAGGGTGAGTCACCATTTCTGAGATGTCTTAAGCACAGAATGTGACATCCTGGATTGAGGTGGAGATGCCACCACTGCTGGACCAAGCTCCACCTCCTGTTTGTACTCAGATGTTGCTACATGTAGTCTATATAGCCACAGTGTAAACTTCTATTTAAATTCCAGAGTTTTGTTATTTTGTAGTAACTGTAGTGGTGTGTATGTAAAGGAAGTCTTTAAATACTAATGGATGTTTCTTGCAACAAAACCATGAAGTCTTGTGGTATTTTCTTTATGCATAAGACTACTATTTTCATGAGAGCTTTGTGCTTGGTAAATAGAACCTTTTAAAAATCTCTTGGGTTTTGCAAGTGAGTTAATAATGATTGCCACAACTAAAATTTAGGCAGTCCTCTTGATGCTTTTCAATGTCATAATTTTGCTGTGTTCTGACCTCTGTAGAGAACGGAAATACTGGCTTCTAAAAATAAAATGCTCTGTTGTTTTAAGAATATAAAAGAAAAATGTTTCAGTTTGGTTAACGTGATTGTTTTGAAAATTTTGCACATTTATATCTTTTTACCAAAACAGTTGTATTGATGTAAGACTATTTATCTACTTATTTATTTATGCTCATGTTAGGGTCAGGTCAACAGTCTTGTTTAGGTTAGGTCAAGGTTACTTGTGTTTTAGCAAGTTAAGTTAACAAACATTTAGTGTGACTCAGCTTCTCCGCGTGCTGTGAGGACATTGTTTAGCCCACAGTCCTTATGTATGCTGGATCAATAACTTTGTGCTGTAAAAGACTTCCAGGTTTTATCAAGGTTCTTGTTGCAGGTGCTGTTATGGTAATCGCTAAGGAATTCTAAAAATCTAACTAATCTAGAAGAAAAAAACAGTCATCACTAAAAGAGGAAAATTTAATTTTAAGGAAAAGTTCATTGATGACTGAAAAAATTAAAAAAACACTTCTCATGACTTCCTCGAATAAAGCAACAGAAGCTAACTCTTAGAAGATGAGCAAAATTATAGTAACATACAAAAAGATAGAAACAGAAGATGATTTTTTCTTTCTTTTTCACTCTTAGCAATGAGAATCTGTCTGCCTTTACGTAAAAATTCTATTGTGTTGAAATAAGTATTTTTGCAAAATTATCCCAGCAACAGACTTCTTTGACTATTGGACTACATTACTAATTGCAATGAAACCATCATTATTGTTTGGAGTATATGTTTTCCAGTTCTTCCAAGTTAAGTTCTTCATGTGGAAGAAATTTATTTGTCATCTGATTTTCATCTGACATATCTACTATGCTAATCTTCCAAATACATAATTGTTAAACCAAACTGGTTAAGAGTTTTTTCACCTTAGATGGTCTTATCTTTCGTTGAAGTTAATTTCCATTCCAAATTGTGGTTTGAAAAGACAGGAGGCTGAGTAGGTTGTCCTTTCAGATAACTGTGTATATGACTTTTTATTATTAATTAATTTTTGAAAGCTTCACAATTCAATTTCGAAATATGTTAGCATTTAGATATATCAGGTCTTGTAAAGTTCCATTCTCTAATAATAAAACCGTTTGACTGTCACAATAAATAGAGCTTTAAATTTAACTAATCTTTTCTTTTGTCAGCTTCTCTTTGATCCTTTGCTTAGAGAACATCTGTTAATAACAGCACAGTTATGGATGTATATAGTTCAGCTTGTATTTGCATGTGGAGGGACCAATGCCATCGAAATTATTGACTGATGCAATGGATAGTGGATTAAATGAATTATTGAATACTTATAATTAGAAGTTCTAGTCGTTGAAATTTGAGTCTGCAATTTTTTTTGTAGTATCACTTGAAGGCTTTTTAAATGAAAATCCATAATTTGCATAATCATTTGGCTTCTATACAATTATTGGTGAAATATTTTGGTGGATTTTCTTGAGATGTTTACAGTTGCTAAGGGTAAAAACACTTCAATACTTGCTTCTGTTTTGTATCTGCTGAGGAAAGATTAGTGGCTGAGGCTCCTTTTACCCTGTGTTTTATGAATGATCTGCTGCCAAAGTGGCCAGAGTCTGGGCAATAACAAATTATTACTTGAGATCCTGATCAGCAGTCTTTTTCATCTGAAAAAGTAATTTTATTTTTTATTTCTTTAAAGTCGTATGGGTACATAATTGTGATATATTATTTTTAGAAAATGAAAAAAGCACACAATTTCAGTGTGCTTATTACTGGTGACTTCAATTGCTAGTAGCACTTCCTCTTTTTACCATAAAAGCTGCTACAATATCATATAAGACATGTTCTATATGAATGTTTAGACAGCATTTTTTTAATGCTCAGTATTTGGAATAAAATCTGTTATGCTTTTCCCAAATAGTATGCTTTTATTGTGGTTGTATTACAGTACATGTAAAGAAAAATTATCAGCATAATACGAGACAAACATTACTGAGACAGCAAGAGTGCGAATACTGAAAACTAACATTTAGGTTTTTGTTGTTGAAATTCTTAGAAGAAAATTTTAGGGTAATCACACCTTCTTGACATGTATTTTATTTCTTGTGGAGATGTAATTGATTAAAGTAGTACTAAAGTAGTTTTCACAGTCTGTGAATGATCACTGCATCTACATTCAGTAACTATTAATAGCTTAAAAGCTAACAAATTTAAAGTACTACTATCCAGTAGTAAATGGGTTGTATTCAAAATACATTTGTAATCACTCTAAGCAACAGTAATGAATACTCTCTTCTTGATAGAATGTTTAATTTTTCACCTTAAAATGGACAAGTAAAAAAATAACTTGCAGCTTGATCCAGAAACATCTTGCTAGATAGCAGATAGCTAGATAGTGGTCCCCGTCTGCTATCCCTGAATGCTGATTTTTAAATGGAGATGATATCTAAATTACAAGTTTTCCTCATCAGGCTGGCTGAAATGATTTTGACTGTACCATGACATAATTACTTGTCTACATGAATCCTATTTTCCACTAAAAACTTTACCCTGCAAACTTACATCTGTCTGCTTTATAAATGCAATTCTACAGGACACAGAAACTGGATCTTCCTTGAAGTTTTAAGTATGGTAAATAATCAGTTTACTTACTGCCAGAATTTTGTTTCTTCAAAATAGCAAATAATTTTTTTTTTAAATGTAGCTGTCAGTACGAGGAAAAAACAGTGTATTGTATTTACATTTCTGCAGAAGGGTATGTTACAGATTAGACAATAGTTTGTTTTAGGACTAGTGGTTGTTTATACATGGTATAACCGGTGTGGCAGTTTTCTGACAATGTCCTCTGGTACATTACAGGCTGCTTGCCAGTAACACAGAGTTAGGGAACAACACTGGGCTTCCACTGTAAGACTATTGCGGTGATATAATAACAAATGGGATCTACATAGCAAGGCTGGACAACAACAACTGATCTTGTAGAAAATAAAATACTTGTTCATTTTCCTAGGATAGTTTGTTTTAACTAAAAAAATCCCAAACAATTGCATCAACTCCTTTAATTTTGTAAATTAATGAACAGAGATTGTGGATGTATAATACGGACCATCCTCTGTAAGATAATAACAGTTTTATTGAGAACAGTCATGCCAAGTTTAGCACTTTTTTTGGCCTAATATCACTCTGGATAGCCACATGCAAGATTTAACTTTGCTTGTGGACAGACAGATTTACAGTAGGTAATAAATAAGTAAATAAATAAGATAAAAAATAGCAATACACATTTAGCCATACTGTGGATCAAAACTGTCCCTATTTGTACTAGATAGTAAATTTTTCATGTCATGTGATGTTATCTACTTTAATCTTCTATCCAGCACAGAAAGATCAGCTGTCAACTTTCTGACATTTATATATGTTCTTTTAGAAACCTTTTAAAAAGACCTCTCCTGTAGTAGATATTATCTTAAGACAAAAGATAAGAATTTAAAAAAAATTCTTAGCCTTGCAAAGCTTTCTTTGTCTTCAGTACAGTTCCCTGTATTTTATCCCTTCCTATATTTCAGATTTGCTACTCCATAATGTTCCATGCAGAGGAGAAAAGGATTATTCTGTTCCTATTGGCACCAGTCTTTAAGTACATACAAGACTGTAATTGCTTATGCTCGTGTCTCAGACATGAAATGCATCTAGGCTAAAGAATCTTCATTTTTATGGAGGATTTACCTAATATGATGTATCTTCCTAATGGTCTTACACATCTCTAATCAATTGACCTTAAGTAGCAAAGTTGAAAGTACAAATGTGGAAAATAAAAATAGACCCTTAAAGGGATTCACATTGCATGTTGCATAGTCTCTTCAATAGTAATTGCATTCCTTCTTATTTGTATTTTCATACGATGTTTTTTCCTAAGTGATTGTATTAAAAAAAAAAAATCAGCTTTTCCAAACTCTAGTGTCTATAGTGAGCCAAATGTTCAACTTTCTTCAGTTGCACTGAGCCTTTCATTCTTAGACCAAGTGTATTGTCCAGTATTTCTTTTCTCTACACTGGAAGTGTTGTGGGTAACCCAAAATGTTATTGTATTCCATATCTATATGTGCCCAAAAATTGTTACTGACTCTTTAGGACCTGGCAGCCGGAAAACAGACCTGGGGGGGTGGGGCGTTGCTGAGGTCCCTTTTTAAGTTGTAGCCAGGAAGGATGGAGTCTCTCTCTCCTGGCAGCCTCTGCTGCAGCTGGAGGCTCCACTTTGGAGGAGGTTGCTTTGGGTGGTTGGGGTTGTTTTTTTTTTTTGTTAGGTTGTTGGTTTTTTCCTGGGCTTACAATAGTAGCCACTTGGAAAAACTGCACTTTGCAATCAAAAACTGTTTTGGAGTGAACTTTGCAAAGCCAACTGGTCCTTGGGGCCCGGTCACCCCGTGCCAGTGCTGACAGACTGGTTTCTATATTCTCAGTACAACACACCCGCACTTTGAAGAACATCAGCACCAACATCATAGGAGTCTGGCCAGCAGCAGTGCTGACCCCACACGTGCCAGCACTTCTCATCTGCCACTAGAACTGCTCCATAAGCTCCTGCCTTTTTGAGGGTTTGCTGCCATCCCTTCCCTTTGTCTCCCAGACCGCGCGATTGCCTGCAAAGGCGGCATCTCGGGGGCAGGGTCTGACACCATTTTCCCTTTCTCTCCTTACAGCAGTCGCCCATGGTGGGCGCCATCTTGAAAATAGTATTTCTGCCATTTGGGGACTCTCTTTGTTCTGGGCGAGTTCATGATATTAAGCAATTTTCTATCTAATGGTTATTTACTGTTATTTTTTGCCTGTTGCAGTTTCACTTGTTAGTAGACTTATTTTTTCACTTATATCTACCTGTATTTTGTTTCTCCTTATTGGTAGAAAGGAACTGGTTAAAACAAAGGGGGAGAACTCATTTTAGAGTGTTTCCCTTCAAATTTTCTTAAACCAAAACAGGAGAGTACCTAATAAATAACATCAAGACTGGGGATAGACTTGAGTTGATTTAGAAATTTTGCTAAATTTTAAATTTGGAACCTAGAATTGCTGGTAAATAATTGTGTTAGAAAGCTGATATTTTTATTTCTAAAAAGGGGGAGGTGGGACACATTTGAAATACACAGCTAAAGTGTGGCAGTTAAGTAAGTTATTATGCTGTAAGGGTCATTTATCCTGTTTCACTTGTAAACTAATGTACCTTTGACAGAACCACACTGAAAGGCCATTAAAGTGATTCATTTTACTTCGCACTTGGAGTAGGCAAACAAGGTGTTTATGGACAGCTTCGATGTCTTAATGGCTACTGATGACTTGTCAAGCAGGCAGAAATACATCCTGTTACTGAACGCTGTTTTCGGTGTTTTCTTCCACTGCTGATTCTTACAGATGTCCTGCATTACCTCATTATGGCAATTATAATGACCATTTAACTCCACTTTAAGCAGCTACTATACTGAAACAAGGCCTTTTATTAGTATTAGGGAATTTAGCTCCAATGCCATAGTTTTCCTGTTTTTGCTTGTGTTTAGCAAAACTGAATGCTATTTATGGTGGTGTAGTACCAAGCATCGTGGCTGCTTTTTGTTTACTTTGGTCTGCGCATATTAGCATTATTGTAGTCAGGAATGACTTCGCTGAGAAAATTTTTGTCACTGTTGCAACAGTTGGTCCTTATAAAATGTTCGAAGAATCGCCCCATCAAAATGACTGTTTTGATGTGAGACTAGTGTATTTAGGGAAAACTAATTCAAACAGAAGATATTTTCTGTATGTAATTTATCAAAAAATGCTGCCATTGAATTTACTTTTTTCTACAGAATATAATAAATTATACCTCACAATATACATATTTCTTCATACATATATAGTGTGTGTAATCTTGCAAATACTTTTTTTAGGTAGAAAAAGTAGAGCTATTTGAAAAGAGCAAATGGAATGGGAATATGAAGAGAGAGAAAACAATTTAAATCATAATGAGTTTAGAGGGAAATGCTTGTGGTATTTCTGAAATCCAGTGAAATGAGAAAAATCTTGCTGTCTTTGAAAAGGACCAGCACTTCCCATTTTGAAGAATAATATTTCATTGCCTCTATAAAAGAAAATTCTTAGGAATGCCACTGTGTTTGAGTATAACCTCAAAACATACCAGTTTATTTCTCCAGCTATACTTGTAATTTTGTTTTTTTAATTGCATGTTGCTAAAACATGGAGTAGTTAATTGATATAAAGTTGAATGGATTCTTTTGTAATAGAGAAAGAGCTTCTTGGTTGTGTTTTCAGAATGAAGTCTTAGTTCTTTACAGTGGGAGCATGAAAAAAAAATGCTGATCTTTGAGCTGCAGAAAACAAAAAAAAAAAAAGGAAAAAAGTTGCCTAGATAATAATCTCCAGTTTATAACCTCAGAGTTTTTAAAAACCTTTTTAGTTTAAACAGGATTTAATCTGATGCTGAAGCTCCAATTTCTCTGCATTGAAATAAATTATTATGATTAAATTTTGAAACATTGTTTTATGTACAGCCTGGTAATTTCAGTCTCAAAATATAGATATTTAATATTGAGTTATCATTTAGGCATTGCGTCTTAGGCAGAGCTGAAATATATTTCTTTTGGCCTAAAAGCATCTTTTGGGCAGACATCTGGGTAGAGATCATAGAATCATGGAATAATATAATATAATATAATATAATATAGACTGGAAGGGCACTCCAAAGGGCATCTAGTCCAAACACCTGCTTCACGTCTAATTAACATCTTACTCAGGAACATGTGTGAGAAAAAGTTACCAGCAGTGGCTGAGGAATACATTTACTTCTGTCTCATTTTCTAGTGGATACTGCATTGTTCACAGGAAGAAAAAGGCAAATGAGCTTACTTGTTTGGGGGAAAAAACATTTTCAGAATATAGTGATAAATATTTTCATAGATGAAAAACGATATAGCCTATTTTGTACCAGTCTGAGAAGTGGGTGAGTCTGCTTTCAAAATTTCATTATATATTAGTTGTGTTTTACAGTTTTGTATTTTAGAGTTATGTGTTTTATAGCATAGTAAATTCTTGTGGGTTTGTATTTGCAGTTTCCTGAATGTGGTTTCTATGGAATGTACGACAAAATCTTGCTCTTCCGCCATGACCCTACCTCTGAAAACATTCTCCAGTTGGTGAAATCAGCTGCAGATATCCAAGAGGGAGACCTAGTTGAAGTTGTCTTATCAGGTAACTAAAAAACAATGAAAATTACTGTCATTCTTTTGCAAATGAAAATATCCAGGATAGTTTTCTCTCAGTTAGATTTTGACCCAGCATAGGTGAGAGTCCATATAACCAAAATTTTCTTTTTCTCGATTCCTTTCTCAGATGTACATAGGCATAATTCACCTTTTACTTTTTTTTTCTGTTGCACTGTATATTTTTTAACAACCTCTTTCATCCATATTACTAGTTAAGCAACAGGTAAATGTTAATAAGCTTTTTTGCTCTATATGGAGTGCCATGAAAATGTCCATTGGAAATAGAGTAGGCTTTTTCAAAGCCCTGCATAATTATGCTTGCCAAGACTGCTCTGACTCTTTACATGATTTATTTTTTTAAATTATGAGAGGAAAGGGAGAGCACAATTATGTGACTCAATGTAGAGGAAGTCTGAGGATGTCATTAGGTGTCAATAGGACTTGTCAAAAGCTTTGATGTAAGAAGATATGAGCTATGTGACTAGGAATGGTGCAAAGTTTACATGGGTGTGCAGTAGCATGCTGGAACCATAAAGATGTAAGGGTGTTATTTGACAAGTAAAACCTGGAAGATGGCTGAAGGGCTGTATTTTTGCAGTTGGAACACACAGTTAAAGCATCTGGAAAGACACTTAAAAATATAAAGATATGTATGTCATATGAAAGTAAAAATTGCAACCATAGAAGAGTGTAGGATTAATGAAGAGAAAGGACAAGTCCTAATGGATGCTAAAAAGAGTGGAAGTAAGAGTTAGGTCGCATAATCTAAGCCAACTGAGCTCTTGAACGTAGTTTTCTTGTATAGGACCCTGTTACATATTCTTTGATTAGAATAGGAAAAAGTGAAATAAGGAGTAATGCATGTCATTCCTGTAAGTCATCATTCATCTTTTCCATATCAGGAAACAAGTTTTTCACTTTAAAAAAGATACCAGTAATCTGAACTTAGTATTTCCCACAGAAAATAATCACTCCACATCAGTAACTGGGGTGCAGTGAAAAAAGTTAACAAGGACTTTAGTGCTTTGTTTAATATATTGTTTATATGCTTTTGAAGTGTAGATCACTTACCTTCTAGTTTGCCAAAATTAGGCAAGTAGCTGTTTAAATCTTTAGGAGCAAAGGACAGCAAATGAAGCTTCTAATATATCATGGCCTGACTCATGGCAGCATTACAAAGGAAAACCTTCAGTTAGATGTCTCAAATTATACAAGAAATTAAACATGTTTCCTTAATAAACACTTGAAAGCATTAATGTCCTCCCCCAAATGAGCTTAAACTAAATGCAGCAATTCATTTTCACAGACAAGTCCTGTGTCGTGTAAAGAGGGGAAAGTATTCCCAGTTCTGCAACACTGAAGAAGAGAAAGAACTGTACAAACAGTCTATAATCTTTAGGGAATTATTCAAACTAATGCAGGCAGCTTTTTATTGAAAAATATTTAGACGTAGTTTAAAATTATTATGGATTTTTGCAATAGTGCCTATCAAAGTAGCTGTAGATGGGTTATCTTTTCCTTTTAACTGGAGGACAAAGTCTATCTAAATACAGGGCCATAAGAAGTCTTTTTTGACATGTTTAATAATAAGCATTGAAAACTTATTTTGAAAGGATTAAAAAAACCTTCTGAAAACAGAGGAGATTGGCCTTTAGCACTACAGCGTATGATATTGAGTGCTTGAGTGGTGGAAGGACAAATGAAATACAATATGTGTTCAGATGCATATGTTGAACTGATTGAAGTGTTTTATTTCTAGCCTTCATTACAGGATCTAAAGAGAATACACATTCTAAAGTTCTATGAATTCAAGGTATATTATGGTAATTGTTTTTGAATGTCATGTCCGAAAGAGGAAGTAGAACACGTTGTTACTGCTATGGCTTTGCTGCTGAAAACTCCTTGTGCTCTGGGTCAGCATCCCCTGAGGCACTGATATCTGATGTCAAAAACTGTACTGATTGACTGCATTCATTTTTTATTGCTCAGGTCAATATTGGTCAGAGTAGAGACAGCTGAACTGTCAGTCCTCCTATTCAGGGTAATACAATCAGTTCATATCCTAGTAGCATGCATTTTCTATTTTTCATTGTAGTTTACTTAAAACTTTACTAAAAAGGCTGGACCACCCATGATTTTTTTTTTCCTTGCTGCACTTATGTTCTTGGCAGTTTAAGGATTAGTAAATGTGATTGTTTTCTGGTTTAGAGCTTATTACAAGTTCTTGAAAGAGCTGAAAACTATTTACGGAAACTTAAAGGTGAGAGGTTTTGCTCACTGTAGCTGAAGCACCTTAGTCAATTTTAGTGAAGAAAATTGTACCTGCAGATGTCATGCAATATAACTGAAACAGTTTGTGTTAGAGCTAAAGATTTCTGGTGAAACACAAGAAATTTACTTGGCTCATACTGCAGCACCTACTGTGCTTTTGTATTCCTAATCAACATTATTCCTTGCATTTTACATTGGTGCAATATGCAGTAGTATTTTAATGGGCTGCAAGAGTCATGTAATGTGCTGAACAAATGTTATGTGTCTGTCTGCTGACTCATCCAGAGGAGATAAGCACAGGCTGTTGCAGTCAGCCAGATGAATTGTGGTTCAGTGCCAATATAGATTCTGGCATTTTGGAACTGAAAGGTCGAGCATTATTATAAGAGTGGAAGCAACAGTGTATGTTGACTTACAGGTTTGGTCAGCTGCACATTAAAAGAGGAAAAGGGAACTTTTATTATAATTGTAGTAGCCCTAATAAATACAGGTTTAGTTTTATTTGCAGTATTTTCTTCCTTTTGTTTTATGGGTTTTTTTTAAAATATCTGTTTGAACATTTTATTTATTGGGTTCTGATAGAGTTTGTTTAGGAATATGGGAACACTTGAGAAATGTATTAGAGCCAAAAATTGGTATGTTGAACACATTTGGTTTATTAGCCTGCACTGCTGGGCATTCATTGAACAGTATCAACAATACCCTTCTGGCAGTAACATATAACTCACTATGTTTCTGTTTTCTTTGCTGTGCATTTTCTATTTCATTTTTTTGTCAAAATACTGGAAAGTTCATCTTGACT
>WEIT01011870.1:0-45365 GCA_013389985.1 Dryoscopus gambensis
TCGCTTTCAACTCATTGCCTAGTTCTTAATAAAACTCCCAAACTAAAAAAAATCCCAACAACTAAAAATCAACAAAACACCATAAAAATCTAAAAGAAATCTCAAAACAATGGCTATATTTCTGATGTTACTATATGTAGCATTTTCAAAATTGTATTATCTTGGTATTTCACAAGAGAACATATTATCTGGTTTGTGTTTCTGCACATGACAAGATTCTGATTAGTTTACTGCACCAAATTCAGTACAGAATAAATAATTCTATTACTCAAGGGAGAATCTATGAGGAAGGAGTAATATTTGTTGAAATATTCCACTTTAGATTTGCCAGTAAGGACTTAAAAACTTCTGTATTCAGAAGCAGCTCTAAATGAACTGAGAAATTCAAGTTTAATTTCTGAGTATATCATTTACGTAGACAGCATATGCTAGACTTCCACCACTTTATGGAAAATAAAAATGGTTCCATATTCTTAGCTGCTAGAGGTAGACTCTAAACACTTTCACACAATCACCACAAAAATTTCATATGCTCTTCCAACATGCCAAGTTACACAAAATGCATTGTAACCATTAGTCTAAATGGGGAAGTTTGTTTACCTAACCTTTGCCTTCTATTATTTGGCTAGTATGAAATGATGCAGAAAAGTTCACTGAATTAAAACTATTCCACTGTCATAAGGCACATTCTAGAAATAATAGGAACTTCTTTTTTAAAGAGAGATTAATCTCCTGAAAATACCACAGAATAATTTAATGCCTCAGTTTTCCACTAACAACTTAAATCATGTGGAAAACCCACAAGCATGAAATGCTTAGTGATCAATCTGCATTCAAGTGCCTGGCTCTCACTGCAGAGCCTCTTCTCTGAAACACACAGGGAGCTTGCTGGTTGCATGACATCAAACTACAAAGTAATGGAAAAAAATCTGTCCACTAAGGCAATTATCCCACAATTCTTTCATAATTTCTAATCAACCCCTGAGCCCATTTCAGCTACTCCACTGTTTCCCAACTGTGGGATTAATCCTCCATTACAGGCTAGGCACTACGGACTCCATCTTTGTTTGAAGTACAATACAGGTATCATAAAAACCTGAGATAAATAGAAATATATATTGGGCATAAACCAGTGCAGAGTTGCTCTTCAAGTCTGCAGATAGCCTACAAAGTTTAATGGATGTAGCAAAACATCATTTTTTCAAGATACCAAAGAATTTTCTCCTCTTTTGTAAAAAAATAAAAGTATTCACATACATAATTTCTTGTTCCCACCCAGGAAATCCCAATTAGACTTGCCTACTGCTCCGACCTTCCCTGTAAGAAACATCATGTCCACAATGATCCATGAGAGCAGCAATTTTGAGAAGCTGAACCTGAATTCAGGTTTTAGCCAGGCCATTAGACAGTGGTAAACAGCAGAAGTCCAGCATAGCCCTTTACTGAGAGCCAGAGTGCTAAATTGAAGAGCTTCTAAATGGGACCATAATCTTCCCTTTACAGCTAACCAGAGGGAGAACTGGGTTTCAAACCAAAAATTAATAGATTACATCACTGGAAGTTCCAGGTCCATAACATAGGAGAATCTAAAGAAAAAAAGAAGAAATTTTTTTTAAAGTATTTCCTGAATATAAACAAGAGTGTTTTCCCCAACAGCTCAAGGGTTTTGTTCTTAAGTATAAATGAATGCTTAAAGAAAACAGGACAGGAACCATTTACTGGTCAGAATATGGCACATATCCCCAGAATTTAGGGTGTTTTTGAATAAAATCCAGCCATTTCCACAGAAAATACAGAAGTATTTGAATCCATTGTGTTTGCAAGACCTCTCTTGGAAACTTCTACTGGAGAGAATCTATTCTTCAGTTGTTATTCTTTTTCTTAAACACCATTTTTGCAAAAACCTGAGAAATAAAATATGATTGAAAATGCTGAAGGAAACAGTTTTTCAGAATGAGTTTTTCTACTTTTACAAGCGTCTCAGTATGTGGTGCTCACGACAGTACCTTTATGAGTCCAAACTAATGAATACTGTTCTCTGACAACATTTACTAAGTGACACTAAAAACAATTATACTTTAGAAGGGCAGTATAAAATTCCAGAAAGAAAGGCCAAAATTGAAGTATGTTAGTCTTCAGCAGGCAAAAAAGTAAGCATGCTTGTAAGCCTTAAAACAAATGAACAAATAAACTCATTGTAAGAATAGCTTATGACTCACCAATAATTGTTTCTCTAATGCTTGTTGGAGCCAAAAACCCCCACAACAGTTTATCACCCCTGACTTCAACCCTTGTCATGTACAGTAACACAAAACAAGGCAAAACAGACACAAAAACAGGGCTTCCAATGAAACACCCACTTGGACTAAGCTGAGTTAGTATCAGCACAAATATTCCTGTGTCAAGCATTTATCAGTGTTGGACTACTTCAAAATATGTCATTTTGCATTATTTTCAACAAAACAGCATACTGTCCCTGTATCGAAGGTATATAAGAATAATTATAGAATAAAGGACTCTAAAAGTCCTGGCTTACATATATATTTTTTTGCCTTGGTTAACAAACACTGATTTAGGCATAACTCAATTTACATTTCACCTTCCTAGGTTGTGTGTTTATCTACAGTCAATTCTACTTAAAGTTGAGGCTATTTCCTGTATATAGAAGTAAGCTATGACTTATATTAGCTCTCTGTGGTTTTTCTGTTATAGTACTGCAGAAAAAAAAAGTGAAAAATAAAGTTTAAAAATACTGAATACATCCCACAAAACCAGAAAGTTTAAACTCTATTCAACTATACAGTAAAGCACTTCATTCAATTTTCACATGAGCCATTCCCAGGACTATGTTTTCTGAGGCCCACAAATAGCTCAAAAATGTATGTTTTAAGCAATTCATGTTAATTCCTTTAAACTAGTACAACACTAGCTTAGGGAAAAGATATCTGAATAACTTTAAAAAGAGACAAAAGGGAAGACAGACATACATTCTTATAATGTAGCTCCCCACTTGAGCTTCTGTATGTTTTACCAGAAGTCACCAAAAAAAGACAGGAGCCCTCCCAGTGTGTGTGAGCATGTGAACAACTTAGTACAGTTTACTCAAAAAAAAAGAAAAAAAGAAAAGAAAAGAAAAAGAAAAAAAAAAGCCCTGCAATATCCTACAAATGATCAGTGTCTCAAGATTATGTTTCCCCTTCGTAATTTGTTTTTCTGATGCAATTTACCATGTTTCTTCCCCAGACAACAGTGACTGAACATTACCGCAAAATTTGTATACTTTTGGATTTTTCTCCACTCCTAAATAAAACTTGCATGGGTATTTTAATATTTAATAGATGACATCTGCAGTATTACCAAACTAAATCAGAAGAATGTTAATTGGATCTCGATTATTTACCCGATTGTAAAATGGATGCTGAGGTCCTGTCATACCACTATAGTAACTGCTGTGAGGTTGTGGGGACAAAACTCCACTATTGAAAGGCCCATTGAAAGAGGTTGTAGAAGAGCAAGCTGAGGAAGGCTGACTGAAGAGAGATGTTCCTCTAGCAGGTGCCTCATGTAAAGGCAAAGTGGGATAAGGAAGTCCTCCAATATTCATCTGATCTCTTGCAGCACGAACATCTGAAAAATAAATATGTAACAAGAATGAGACTTTGCTTGAAGTATGTGGAAAAGTTTTTATTTGTTTTCCAATTCATTACAGTACATTTTTGTGTACTTTAATCAGAACTCATCAAGTAGAACATCAAGAAGAATGTCAAATTTCAGCTGGATTTGGTTTTCTCTTGATGATCACATCTACACAGGAGTCTTTAAGAAAGTTAGGATGATTTATCACATAAATTTATGTAGCATATTAAACACCTCTAAATATTTAGATTTTTCAAAAGATGAGGCATAAAGAAACCTAACAGTCACTCTCCAAGAGAAGCTCTTCCAAGGCTGGTCTGTACCATGGCAGAGTGACAAATCCCAGCACACAGGGACCTCTTCTGATCCACCAGGGGCTGTCAGCGCCCTCAGAAAAGGTGCTAAGGAGACCTGGGAGCTGCCAAAGAAACCAAGATCCCCAACAAGTCTCAGCCCAGGGAGTGTGACAAGGTAATTTGTGTGGCCAGGGGTGCAGAAAGGACGTAGTCACCCCTACTCAAGAGGTGAGCTCCCTTGGTGATCATCATCCCCTCAGAAGGAGGTCAGATATGGTATCCACAAGGCAGAAAACTTTAGTCCTTTGCACTTGCCAGAAAGGATGTGACACCCAGACAGAGCTCCCATCCAGGTCTCAGGCTGCAGGGGGAGGCCTGTCTCCAGTGTCAGATGGCAGTACAGACAACAGCTATGTAAAACATGACAAGGCAGACAACCCTGGTCCAGCCTGGTGGCAGAGTTAAGTATGGAAGCAGAAAGATTAAGAAGCAAGAGAGTCAGAGGACAGAGACTGCTGGAATCATGCTCTGGCCTCCCTGAGACAGAACAGCCATCAGAAAAAAGCCAAGATCCAGGGGACCCTGTATTCTCGTCCCAGCAGGCAAAAGGCACCTGTGCCAGGGGGCATTCATGTTGGACATCAGGAAGAATTTCTCCACTGAAAGTCTTACGGAGATCAGCCAGGAAGTCCTGGTAACAGATGCCAACAGGGAAACACCACTGAAATACTTCAAAGGAATTAAAGGGTGTTCCTCTAAGGTGACACGGCCAACAGCCCAGCTGAGATGCCTCTACTCAGTGCACACAGTGTGGGCAACTAACAGGAGGAACTGGAAGCCACCGTGCTGCTAGAAAGCTATGACATAGCTGCCATTCCAGAAACTTGGTGGATGAATCCTATGACTGCAGTGCAACTATTGATGGCTACAGGCTGTTCAAAACGGACAGGAGAGGAAGGAAGGGAGGAAGGGGAGGAGAGGTTGCCCTCTACATCAACAGATGGAGAGTTCACAAATTCTTAAAAACAGTAGAACCCCAGGAACTAGTGGCCTGTCAGCCTCACCTCTGTGCCTTTGAAGATCATGGACCAGATGCTCTGAGAAGTTTTGCTAAGGCACATGGAGGACAGAGATGATTCAAGACAACCAGCAACAGCTTCACCACGGGAAAGTCCTGCCTGACCAACCCTGTGGCCTTCTGTGATGGAGTGACTGCATCAGTGGACAAGGGAAGGGCTACAGATATCATTTATCTGGACTTCTATAAAGCTTTTCATATAGTCCCCCACAATATCCTTCTCTCTACACTGGAGATATATTTGATGGGTAGACTGTTACATGGATAAGAAATTGGGTGTGGACAATTGCATCCGGAAGGTAGTGGTCAATGGCTCAGAGTCCCAGTGGACATCAGTGACAAGTGGTGTCCCTCAGAGGTCCATATTGGGACCAGTGTTATTTAATATCTGCATTAATGGCATGAACAAAGGGATCGAGTGTATCCTCAGCAAGTCTGCAGAGGACACCAGGCTGAGTGGTGCAGTTGACACACCTGAGAGACAGGATGCCATCCAGAGGGACCGGGGCAAGCTCAAGAAGTGGGCTCATGAGGTTCAACAAGGCCAAGTGCAAGGCCCTGCACCTGTGTATTGAATCCCTGGTATCAATCCAGGCTGGGCAATGAACAGATCCACAGCAGCCCTGCTGAGGACGACTTTGGGGTGCTCGTGAATGAGAGGCTGGGCATGACCTGGCCATGTTCCCTTACAGCCCAGAAAGCCAAACATGTCCTGGGCTGCATCTAAAGCAGCGTGGGCAGCAGGTGAGGGAAGGCATTCTGCCCCTCTGCTCCACTCTGCTGAGACCCCACCTGCACTGCTGCACCCAGCTCTGGGATCCCCAGAAGAAGGACACCATTGAATTGGAGCAAGTCCAGAAGAGGCCACAAAGATAATTGATGAGGCAGGGAACACCTCTCCTGTGAGGAAAAATTGAGAGAATTGGGATTTTTTCAGCCTCAAAAAGGGAAGGCTTTGGGGTGACCTAATTGCAGCCTTCGAGCACCCGGAGAGCCTACAAGAAAGGTGGAGAGAGAATATTTTACAGAGACATGTAGTGACAGGACAAGGGGGAATGGCTTCAAACTGAGAGTAGGTTTAGATTAGATGTTAGGAAGAAATTCTTTACCATGAGGGTGGTGAGGCACTCGAGCAGGTTGCCCAGAGAGCTTATGTATTCTCCAGCACTGGAAGTGTTCAAGGCCAGGTTAGATGGGGTTCTGAGCAACCTGGTCTAGAGAAAGGTGTCCCTTCCCATGGCAGGGAGGCTGGAACTAGACCATCTTTAAGGTCCCTTCCAACCCAAGCCATTATAAGATGCTAAGGAACACAACTTGTATGAGAAAAGGCTGACAGAGTTGGGGTTCTTCAGCTTGGAGAAGACTTTGTTTCACTGACTTCATTTCCACAGGGTTTTACATATATTTTCAAAATTGTTAACAAAGATCCGAAGGCAACTTGCATCTCTTACTGAAGTCAAATCAGGCAATCTGAAGGTATGATGTGATAAACTGTCATCGTTTGACACCGGCCCAGCACCATGTACCCACGAAAGCTGCTCGCTCACCCTCCCCTGCCACAGCCTGGGCAGAGGAGGGAAGAGGGAAAAAAGTTAACAAAGGCTTCACGAGAGAGGTAAGGACCAGGAGAAACACTTCAAGGGCGAAACAGGCTCAACTTAAGTTGCAAAGTGAATTTATTACTAACAGAATCAGAATGAGCAGTAAAATAAGCCCTTAGAATACCTTCTACCTCCCAGCCCCTCCCTCCTTCCCACTGACAGCACAGAGAGACAGGGCATGAGGGGTTTGGTCAGTCCATCACTGAGATTTCCTTCCACTGCTCCAGGAGAGGAGTCTTCCCCTGTGAGGCCGTGGGGTCCCTCCCACGGGAGACAGTTCTCCGTGAACTTCCCCAGCGTGGGTCCACTCTCACGAGCAGCAGCCAAACCACACCTGCTGCAGCGTGAGCCCCGCCCACGGGCACACAGTCCTCCCAAAACTGCTACACCGTGGGTCTCCCTGGTCTCTCTTTCCACAGGGTGCAGTCCTCCAAGGACAGGCTGCTTCAGCCTGCAAGCAAGGGCCCTCCCTCTCCACCAGGTCTTGCACTGGATCACAGCCTCCTCCAGGCATCCACCTGCTCCGGCACGGGCACCTCCCCCACAGGCTGCGGGTGGATCTCTGCATTCCCCGTGGACCCATGGGCTGCAGGGGGACAACCTGCTTCACCATGGTCTGCACCACGGCCTGCAGAGGAATCTCAGCTCCAGCGCCTGGAGCACCTTCTCCCTCTCCTTCTCCACTGACCTTGGTGTCACCATGTTGTTTTCCCTCACATATTCTCACCTCCTCCTCTTCTCTGACTAGAATCCAAAATCTTGTCACTTTGTTTTGATTTTCTTCTTAAATATGTCATCACAGAGGCGTTACCAGCCTCTCTCATTGGCCCAGTTCTGGCCAGCAGCATGTCCATCTTCAGAGCCATCAGGGATTGGCTCTGCCAGACATGGTGGGAAGCTCCCAGCAGCTTCCTCACAGGAGCCATCTTTGTGGCCCCCCTGCTACCTAAAACCAGGCCGTGCCAAACCAATATATGAACAACGAGTGTTATGTGTGACATGCCAACTAGCTCTACTTAAAATAAATAACAGATTTGTCATTTTCCATTTATTTGAAAGCATACTCACCTGCAATGATTTCTCGTAGCTTGGGATCCAAGTTCACAGTACAAGGCAAAAAGGTTCTTACATCACGTGCAACAAGAACAGGTGTTCGTGAGGATAAAAATACTTCAAAGTTCCGAATATCTGCATCAATTTCAAGTAGAGGTTCAACATCTTTAGTTGTAGGAATATTCTTTGAAATTCTGGGGGGTGAAATTAGATACATCATAAACCATATTTATTAGAGTATGACTTCAGTTTACAAAGTGATATTCTAGGGTGAAATACTAGGACACTTGCACCCATTCTCCCTGTTCTCTGAAAAATAAGAGAACACATAAATAGCTGCACTGTTTGCAGAAAGATCAATGTAACGTTTTCTAGTTTGCAAAAAACCTCAAACTGCTGAACAATCTGATCTAATGCTATGCTTCAGAGAAATGTCAAAGAAGCCATACATCAGTAATGTCAAATCCAAAGTAAGGGGAAGTTAACATTTGTCAACTTTAACCTCAAATACCTATTAAAATTCCTATACCCAAATCAGAATTCCATGGTAAAACCAATCTCATTTTTACACTAACTTTTTGTAACAGGAACAGGCATTTTGGAAGTTGATCAAAATCTAACTGTGCATTCATTGCAAAAAGTGGGAAAACAACCACCTGCTTTCAAGCAATTCACCTTCTAAGAAAAAGCCACAAACAAATGAAAACAACAAAACCATGAGACACGATCAGTGTAAGGAACTGTTCATGCATTATGACTATTGTCAAGCAACAGTGGAGGTTTTGTGAGCACTAGTATAAAGAGGAGTTTCAGCAAGGAACAAGTGGAAGAATTAATGTTAGTCTTGCGGAAGTTTACGAAAAGCTCCTACCAAGCAAGTGATGGAAGCTGACGCTGTTGGTCAAATGGACCTATCTTATTTGATGTTTCATCTCATAGTACTGGTATCTCATATCAAATGAGGAATGATAATCTAAATTAAAGATTACTAAAATGAAAAAGTATTTCTCACACCCAGCATAATAAAAATGTCAGCAGTGAAAGAATGCACTGAGAATGGTAAATATAGTTACAGTAATGGCTATAAAGTGACTGTGACAGCACTCTATATGGATACCAGTGAAGTAACCACACTGTACATAAAGAAAAAATACAAAAAATTATGAGGAGAAAAATACAAAAACTTTTATATCAATATAAAATAATTACGATTTTTTAATGGCTCTTTTCAAAGACATATTAAGACTACAGCTCCATGATAAAGAGCAAGAGCATAGCTATGTTGGCTGCTTTATGAGCTGCTGTAACTTGCTAAAAAGAAGAAGGGAGCATAGAACAAAGAAAGTGTAAGACTTTTCTCCGATTATTGGACAATTAAAAGACAGTTAAAAAAGTTAAGGCAACTACCAATGCTGTCATCGGGAGAATGAGCGCACTGACGCATGGATGGGAAGGGAGGAAGGAGACTCATGCACACTCATTAAATCATCAGTACACCAGGAATCTCTTACATTAAATAAATCCACACTCACATTGTGTCTATGAAGAGAAAAAAACAAACACTTCAAAGAAACCCCCAACTGGTTGTAATTTAATTGTATTTTTAATAGAGCTAATGAACTAAGTATACCATTAGCTGAACAATCTTACCCTATTTCACAATTTGTCTGCTTTTTAAAAGCAACAATCTTTTAAAATCTTTATTTTTAGATCCTCCATAAAAAGTAGAATCTTATGTACCACGGGATTATTCCAGAGACAAAAGTGGCAGATTTACACAAAATACTTAGCATTTAATGTTATGAAAAATAAAAGAATTGAGAATCAATGTTACATGCTTGAAGTAAGTGCAACTCCCATTACATTAAAAATGTATTTCAGCTGTGTTAATCTTTCAATCTGATCTTTTAGGACATTCTTGCCATATACTAGGAGTAGAATTAACAAATTTCTATAAATTTTACCAGAAAACATCTGAATGGACCACATACCTAACAGACGGAGGGTACTCCCATGCCATGCTGTCATAAACAGTATCTATGAATAACTTCATTGCCAGTGAGAGGTTACTTCATAGCACAGGAAAAATGTAACAAATATAAAGCAGAAAAGCGAGTGTAGCCTATTTTAACAAAGGTTCTAATTCTGCAAATCATTATGAGACACTGTCCAGATGGCAGCTGGATTATCCACTCTGGGGAAGTTGTGCATGTAAGGCTTCAGAGACTCCAGCCTTAAGAGAACAAAAGGTGGTGCTTCTGTGAGAAGACAAACTTGACACTCAAAGGTTTTAATTTCAAATAATGGGAACAGTTCATTCTCCAGCAGAGTTTAAAGAAATCTAATAGAAGCTGAAAGTAGTCCTAACCTCCAGAAGTTAAGGGCCAAAAGAAAAAATAAGAACATTGGCAGTATCAAAGAAAAACTTGTATACTCCACAGAATCTCAGAAGTGCATATGTTACACTAATATTTAGCTACTACCTTAGGCTGTTCTATTTTGCCTTATATAAAACTACAACTAAACTGAGTGTAAGTGTGTATGTTTAAAATCAAACATCAGATGGTGAAAAAAATCAAGATCCTTAATGGACACTTTAGTTATATATATTAGTTATATGTATTTACTGTAAGTATTTGAGTCAGGAGTTCAAGACTGGAAAAGTAAAAATTAAGTCACTTTTCAAGTCAGGAACTGAAGAGTTAAAGAGTGGCCTACTTCAACACTTCAATCTACAAAGAAAAAGCCAAAAGAGAATGTGACATAGATTTAAATAAAACACACAGCTGATGAATCACATGAAACAAATTAGCTGATTTTTAATGCCTGCTCTACTTAAGTCTGAATGCGAACAGTGTTCCGAATACGATGAACAAAGCTACTGTTCAGAAGCCAATAGCCCACTGCTGGTGTGCAGATTGAAGTCTCTATTCTAACCTCCTGAGCTCAATGTCTTAAACTATGCCTTTGAAAGAAATATTTATGTAAATGATAATCTTTTGGCAAAGAGCCACAAAAACCATACGTGCCTGCACTTCTCAGATAAAAAAAATAAAAGGTTAGCATGTAAAGCACTTTAGGAGTTACTTTTTCTAAAATATAAGCCTGCAGATCTAAAAATAAAGCACTGTGAACACACTAGTCTCATTTTGGGGCTAGATTCTTGAGGCAAAAGAATTATTTTTTATATCAGAAACATCAAAAAGTGTCAGTGCTACAGACTGTCTGTTTCCAGGAGAAACTACTTGAATTTAGAAGGAATGAGGCTAAAACAAAACATTACATTGACTAAAGTGAACCTTAAAAATTCATTCCACTACTCTTCATATCTCTTTCCCATGAGCAGCTGAAATTAAAAACTGCTTTCATGGTGGAGTAAGTTATATTCCAACAACGATGAATTATTTCTGGCTTTTTCCTCAAATACAGATAACTTAGTACAAGTACACAGAGGCACATCATCCTATCTTCCATTCAAGAGACTGTAAATTAGATGCAAATTTGTTTTAATTATGTTCACCTTGTACTTCCATGACTGACTTAGAAAATAACCACCATGGTCTGACAGTGTGTCCAGCACTGAATGTTGCCAGCATAGCTCAGAGGAAGGTGCTAAGCTGTTGGGCTACACATGGCAGCCCACCTATTGACCATCTATTTCACTGCCCTGCTAGGTGGTGGCAAAATGGGAACAGCCAAGATCAACTACATTCATCTGCACTGGAGGCTACACTGGAGGTGCCCACACAGCCTCCGTCATCGGTTATGTCAGGCCCTGGAATATGCCAACAGGATTTACTCATTTCTTCCCCCCACCCAGGGGTTTTGGGGCCTGTGCTCGAGGCTGGCTCTGATGCAGAGTAGCTGAGTAACCAGGCTATGGTGACTAGAGCTGTGAGAAGCCTCACTGGAGGGCTCTCTTGCCTGAATTAAGAACAGCTTTCAAGCTCAGGCCTTTGCCCTTGGTCCTCCCCTGAGCTACATCTACGTACCTTTGGTCCTGGCCTTGACCACTGGCTTAACTTCCTGCCTTGACCTAAAACGTGCCTTGTGGCTACGGACCACTGGGCTGTTTGCTGTCCCTGGTTACGGCCATGGAACCTGCTCCAATCTTCCCGTTTGGCTACAGTGGGACTGCTCCCCTTGCTCACAATGCCATGCCTGCCTTGCTGTCCTCTTCAGCTCCCAGCTCCTGTCTCATGGAGCAGCCTGTCCTGCTGTTCCCAGGCTGGTGGAAGGCTAACTTCTTTACAAGCCCTCACACCCTGAAGGGCCGTTCTCCCTGCTCTTTCCAAACCTCTCTCCCTGAAGGCAAAAACAAAGAAATGCTTCATATTAATCTTTGCATACGAATTTTTTTTTCCTCATGTGTTTTACAGGAGCAAGCAACTGCATGGACAGGAGCCATTTAACTTTTTCACTCCATAAAAAGCAAATTACTTAATTAATTGCTATTAAATAATAGAGCAACAGAAGGCATGAGCATGAAGGCATGTCACGTTTTATCTATCATGTGCTTTTTAATTTTTTCCTCTAAACACAGTACAAGTCAAAAATGTTACTTGAAATAATGAAATAATTTGTCATTAAAAACAAGAAAAATTTCTTTCCAGAGGTTTAATACTGAGAAACACAAAACTAGAAAACCTGGGCTGCTATGGGATGCAATACAAAATTTTGATGCTTAACAGTCTCCTAATTAGACATCTGATCTCTAATACCTAATAATCAAATCTTACTAATACTATGCTTTGCTCTTTAGTTACTTATCCTACTCTTCTCGTGTCTGGTCAGTATAGTGACAGTGTTAAAAGCTCTCACACAAATCACTCCAGGAACTTTGCAGTACTATTAACATATCAGCAACTGTGCTGCAAATATTCTCTCAAAGTGAAAATTGCAACAGGTCACTTGGACACTGAAAAATAATATTCGCTTATAAGCCCATTTGTATAAAGCCAGGAATAAAAAGTCATCACACACTCAATACTATAACATAAGGGAATAAATGTTTTATCTTAATAGAGATCAAAAAAAGAGAAAGCTATCGTTTGATATATCTATCTAGACAAAAATTCAAGCCCCCTCAGCGCATATTAAGCAGAAGAGACTTCACTGAACAGATGCAATAGCTATTTAAAACTCCTATTACCATAGGTATTCAGGAAAGCTTGCTTTGCAAAACCGACTCTATTCAATTCAAGTACCAGCAGATAAAGCATCTCTCCTCAGTGTTCCTGCTTTTGATCATTTCAGAAAGAAAAAAACATTCTGATCATTAAAAGATTGATATTTATTAAACTAATTTCCCACACCCAGTATCATGCACTGTCACTGAGCCATGTTAAAAAGTTCTGTTTTTTAAACAACTCTCCAGAACACACCCTACATTGGCACTCTTTAAGACTAAAATAAAGTGTTGAAGCAGTTACAAATGCCCAGATTCATTCACAGCTTTGCAGTGGTATTTGAATCACAAAAGGCAAAAGAATTTTTAAAAAGGTGGGCATCAACCACCTACTACTCAACTGGTACACTGCCTTTTAACACTGAGACCACACTATTACCACAGTAAGAAACATAATAACTTTATGTGCCCTGCATTTAAAGTAAGAGGCAATAAAAGGAAAAACAAAAAGCAGGTTAAATATTTTAAAAGTAATGCCTCACTGTGAGGTCTAAAGAATACTAAATTGTCTACTTAAAGAAAGTGATTTATTTAAATCTAGCCTGGGCAAAGATGATTGCAAAGAATATTATAATCAGAGTGATGAATGTGGCACCTTCCATGGCTTTTTCATTTTTAATTTCTATAATCACTAAATAGCTACACTTCTTAAATTAATACATCAATAGGCATTAAGCAACTCACAAATCCCTCAAAAGTTCATTTCACCCTTTTTCTTAAAAGGTATTTAAACAGTGTCAAAACTGGAATTAACATAATAACCTTCCAGAAAAGTTACATTTCAATGATCTTGCTCAATTTTAACCTTTAATACTTCTACAGATTTGCTGAAAGCATGTAACATACTTTTCTAAAGGAATAATTCAATAGATACTTGTCTAAAGCACTGTAATGAAAATGTAAACAGATAATGCTTATCTTCAGTTTTTATTTTACTTTTGTTCTTCTTACTTATGTATATTAACAAAAAACCCTCAAATGATTTAAACAAAAGCTTTTAGCTCAACACATAATTGCAACAAAATTACAATAATTGTACCAATTAAAATAATCCTGAATGAACAGTTTGTCATCTTAATGTTCCAATGGTTTATAGAAGGATCTACTTAATTAGCTGAAATTGCTTTCCAATGTTAGTATCAAATGTCATTTGTTAAAAGTTGAACGATTTTGAAAATAATTTAACAAAGCAATTTTACAAAACACCAAGAACCAACATTTTCTTTTCAGCTGAATAAAGCAAGCAGATGTGTCATCAAATTGCTATAAAAATAAATGAGCCCTTATATGAAGAAAAATAAATTTTACTACTAGTGCTACAGAATACTATTTTTTTATGAAATCAAATTCTTTAATAAAATAGTTTAATATCATTTATATCTTGGTGGTATTTTTAGTATGCTATAAATATACTTTCTTAAATTGAAGTACTAAACAATGAAGGAGAAATATTCCACCGTACATGAAACAGAAGAATGTTCTAACCTGACTAAGTGATTTCCTAATTTGATTACCATGGGTGTACCACACAAGATACTTGAACCTATCAGGAAAACATGGCACCAATGAAATCACGCTATAGAACTCCAAACCTGTAGTAATGAACTGCTGTTTCACTTATAACTAAATTAGTTTTTACCAGTTTAATTTAAAGAAAAAAGGAAAAAAATAAAAGAAAAACAGAGGATGAGTTGTGTAGAAACCTGAAATTAAGTATTTCTCTAGTTACCCTTACCAGAGATAACTATTTCTGTGGTTGATTGCAAAAAGGGGTAACTTCAGTAAAGACTGGGAAAAAAGCCAAGCAAAATCATATACTGGTGCTGAAGCTGGACTAGAACTGAAGAAATTAAGAAACAACAACTCTTTCTATTATTGATAAAGTAGACAAAGCATGTATATTCCACAATTCATCCCTTGGAATGGTGTAAGAGTTGCAAAAGCATTAAAACAAAAGTAATAAATGAGCTATGCCTTGCTTCGGNAAATTTGGTGCATTCTGCCTCAGCATGTCATACTGCCATCCAATTTGCCATCCATCATAGGTAGGCATGCACACATATGCACACAAAAACTTTATCAGAGAGGTTAAATTAGGTCCAAGTGATGGATGAATTATATGTTGCTAAGTTTTAAATAATGGTTATCTATAACTCTAAGGAAAGTATAACCATTTTCTTGTCCTGGAAAATCTCTTTTCTCAAAATCAAAGAGTTCAGATTCTTGATTTCCATAGTTTCTTTCAGCTTCCAAAAAGCATATTTTCAAGGAGATCAAGTAAGGGTGGAGATGCTAATCTGAACAGATGGCTCATGAGAGTTTCTTCTATCCTAAGCCAAGCTCTTCTTTTCTAATATTTTTAATAAATACATAAAAATAGTCTCAGAAATTCAGGGACCATCAGCTATTTGCAAATATTCTCATAAAAAATTGCTAAGTCCTGTCTTAATATTCTGGTTTGGTCAAAGTCTCGGCAAAGAATGACAGGTAGGACTGTCCCTTGAGCCTTCAAGCCCAACAAGCAGATTAACATCAAAAGCAGCCAGTAGGAAGCACTTCAATAGAAGGTTGTCTGAATACCTGAATTCTGCAGCATTAAATAAATTGTATATTGAGTCATGGGGACAAGCATCTTCCCCTCGCCATCATCTTTAGGCACTGAGACAGTAAGTCATGGTCTCTCTTAGGACTATCTCCTCAGATATACCAGCCTTACATTTCTCACAGTTTCAGCAGGTAATGGGTAGAATTATATTCAGAAAGATACAGAACCTAGATCCTAACCCTGTAAGAGAGAGGACAATATTTACCATGGATCTACCTAATTCCTGGGTGAATGTTCTACCTATGTCTGGTATCCGGACACAATCATGACGAAATTCTCACGGACTGTCATCACCTTCATACTGACTTTTTTCTTTCCAAAGAGCCTTCTGTAACAAGTAGTAGCTCTGGCAGTGTGTTCCCTGCCATTTCCTTTTTAAAGGCCAACTGAAACTTTTCTACTTTGGCCTTGCCTGCCTGGACAACACATCAGCACTGGAAAGTTCCTGCAACTTGTCACACAGCCTGTCCAAGCACTTGGTATAATTAATTTAGACACGTTTATCTTCTAATTAAAGATGTCTTTACTGCTGTGCTTTGTGCTGAACCTCATTTTTTCCTCCTGCTGCAAACATGATCAAACCACTTTTTTTTTTTGGTCCTTACTTGGCTTTTTAAGGGCTTCAGGTACTGACTGAATAGGTTCCAGGTGCAAGGTAACCTAGGCCTTGCTTTAGCAATTCTGTGCATTCACAATAGCAGAATTGTTGATTTCACAGGAACTTCAGGGGTAAAAATTCAGACCGCCCATAGTTTTTCAAGTGTTTAGAAATTTACAGTTATTTTCTGAAATGCAATACAATACATTCTTGAACTCAAGAAGCACATGCATGCCTGAAGTTTCACTTTCAATTGTAAAAATCTTACAGTCCAGCTACTAACAGGTCTAAGAAGTGGCAGACCTGCCACTAGAAGAGAACTGGTTAGCTCATAGATACAGAAGTTCTCCCTAATGCCTCCAGAAGGACAAAAGCCTCCGAAGGACAGCTGAGAGAGTTACAAAATTACTTTAGTGATTTCTAGGAACATCTTCCAATTGACAAAGTAATGCAGACTTTGATTTCTGCCATAAGAAGGATACAAAGAGATAAAATGTGTTCAGCAGATTATTTTATTTAGTGAGGCAATTTAGTGAGGAAAGGGACTGAGAAGACATTTTGTCTCATACAATCAGCTTTAATAGCATGATTTTTGTTCAACAAGGTGGTAATATCAAATCCCTGACATCTTTAACCTTAAGTAGTAGAAAATATCAAGAAACAAAGATGACCAAGACTCAGAGCCTCAAACTGAAATGAAAAAATTAAGACGTCTGGGGAAAAGAAATGAAACAAATGTCTTAAGAATGAGGAGGGCTTGAGAAGAGAGGAGAAAGTAGTCCATCAAAATTTGGACTCGTCACTGCTTGATGTAAGACTACAGCTTTCCTTGGCCTCTTACATGTATTTGCTACTTTGGTACAACAATTTTGAAATGTGATGTTTAGAAATTCAGTCTTTAGAATTTAGAAAAATCACAGATTTGTATAACACAATACATTCTGCCCTTCCACTGATTTGTTAGGAACTCCTAAAGATACTGTTTCATTTTCTGACTGAGGTGGGGCACTGAACATTTTTCACAGAAATCAGCAACAATTTATGAATTCCTGTCCTTAGTGCAGATTTACCACCCTCTACTGCATTAGCAGGATTATAGATTAGATTATTTTCCCCAGTAGGGTATGATACCTATGTCCACAATGACTTTGATCTGCAACTTACTCATAGCTACTTCCACAACCCTATGTGAAACAGTTATCCTGGTTATATCCCCACATGGTATCTCCTCCCTCTGTCAGACCATTCACAGGTATGTCAAATAGCACAAGAATTAGCTTTGGAAATCTCACCTGCAAGTTTCTCACAAGACACATACTCCTGTCTTTCACCTCCTTCTTTCGTTTTCCTGAGGCAATCATGTCTGTTACCTTAGATTTAAGTATATTTAGATGGTCTTAGACGAAGATCTTGCTTAAAATGTCTTAAATTTCAAAATACTTCTTTGTCTTCTTCCTAAGTTCATTGACTCTGTTGAGAATTCAGTTTCTTGAAATGTATCTTTTTTCTACAAAAAGCACAGTGACTTTTCCCAAGATATCATTTATTTAGATCTGGCACTGTCATTTATTCTGGTGTCATGAATGCTTTATTTGCCTTCACTAGAGAGCACATTCCCATAGCTGGCTAATTTACAAGTTTGAGAAGTCTCAGTTGCAAACATTCAACAGAAACTTGCTTTAATCTGACAACTTAATTCTCTTAGAAATTTATTTGCAGAAAGCCCACATATTTTATTCCACTTCAGAGCCTTAAAAATTTGCCTTTTGCAACTTCTGCAAACCACTTTGGCACTACACAAAATTGACATTAGGACTCTTTACAGTAACATGGAAGAAAATGCAGCACAACATAAATGTAGAGGAATATTAACTCTACACCACCACTATAAATAAAATGGTAAAGATAATTAAATTAGACCAGGATGGAGAGATGGGTAATGACAATAGTAAGCTTGACCACTGAAGAACCTAAATACAAAAGGGGAAGGAGAGGCAAAATCAGAATTAAGATCTTAACCTGGTAAGGAGAGAGACTACAAGAAAATCCTGATGATGAGAAAAGGGAACACATAACCTGAAAGAGTAAATACTAGTACTAATAAAAATACCAGGTGGAAAGCGAGACCAACTAGACCAGCAGAGAGAGAGAGGCTGAAATGAGAGGACAGAAGTGAGATGATACAGCAGCTCAGTTTAAGGAAGTAAAAAGAGCATTTTTCTCAAGAATATAAACTGAAAGCCAACAAAGGAGATTCAGCATTTTTTTTTCAAAATATGCCACAGTTACAAAGCATGGGCTGGGTTCCCCTCTACAAAAGATTGAGTGCATAGCGCCTCTACCTGTTACTGTAAGAGATGTCAAGTGACTCCAGTTCATAAAGATTCTTCACAGAGGTGTGCCTGTGTCACAAACTGACGCCTGATTTTCTTTAGGGGGTTGTAGTTTTTCTTTTTCTGTTTTGGGTTAGGGGTTTTTGTGAGTTTTTTATGTTTTTTGTTTTGTTTGTTTGTGTTTTCTGTTTGGGTTTTTTTTTGTTTGCTTGCTTTTTGATTTTTTGGTTTTGGTTGTTGTTTGGGGGGGGCGGTCTGTGTTCTTTTGGTTTTGGTGGGATTTTTCGTGAGGGTGATTTTTTTGTTTGTTGGGTTTTTTGTTATAGACTCTGGAGGAAATTTCCCAATATAATATGCAGTAGGTTTTTCATCTCTGCATAGTATGATACAGGAGAGATACACTTCTGCTGACAGACCTGGTTACATACTCATCAATATAGTCTTCGATATTCTTCACAGTATCTATAGAAAAAGACAAATTTACTTTCCCCAAGAAGCCTTCACAATAAGAATATATTAGTTAGCTTTGTTTTTAATGACAAACTGAAGCACAGAGATATAGGTATACTTATTTAGTTGCCAAATTGAGATATCAAATTTTTTTCAATACTTCACCAACTGAAAGCAGAGCTCCCAGTAGCTCCAGATATAGCTCTGAACACTGAGTACTTAGCAGTATCAGCCTACAGAACCATAAGCTGCACACCACCTCCCTACAGAGGCATGAATACTATCCAAGTGAAAGGTAATACAGAGTTGACTAGTCCAGCACCATGCAAACTCTGACAAACGGTTGTGGAGCAGTTTTTAGTTGTCTTAGTTTAGTTATCGCATTCTTTTCAACTCCAACAGATAGCACTGCAATGTGACAGAAAATGGCCCCTCTCCTTTACTGCAGTTTGCAAAATTAAATTCTGGACATTACAAGACGGGAATTCTCACGGATGCAAAATAGCATGTAATCATGGAAATCATATATCAATGTGCATGCATAGAGGGGAATTAGCTAAAGACTATATTTATTCTTTTTTGTCTTAGTGCTTGACTACCCGATTCTTTTCATCTTCCTGTATTTTCCGTATGTTGTGAAAGTATCGCTTTCCCTTGGAAACACCGAAAGCAAAGGCTGCGGTGCCAGCGCTCCCCTGGCTGTGCCGAGCAGGGAGCGCCACCTGCCGGCACCGCGCCGCGCTGCACAGCCCCTGCGGCACCAGCNGCCTCGGGGGACACCGCTGGGGACTGCCCGCCTCGGGGGACACCGCTGGGGACAGCCCGCCTCGGGGGACACGGCTGCGGACTGCCCGCCTCGGGGGACACGGCTGCGGACTGCCCGCCTCGGGGGACACGGCTGTAGGGCAACACGGCGTTAACTGTCCCCGTCACACCCTCAGAGCTCACACCGATTATCCACCCTAACTCTTCAGCCGAAGGGAGCTGTAACAGATCGGTCCAGAGCGGTAACTCTCTGCCCCGCACCGTCTGCAGCGGAGGGGAAAGTAACGGAGAGTTCTCAATGCAAGGGAATCCTGGTGATTTGAAAAAGCAACTGTAATATCAAAGCATTCTCCTTTACACAGAGGATGTGATCAAGGGTCAAACTCTTACATTTAACACAGAACCTACAAGATTACCAAGCAGCAACCCTAAGACTGCAGTGTCACAATAAAAAGTAGTTTGACACAAACCATTCAATACTAGGAAAACTATATTCTTGATTGTGCTCTAAAATACCAAGATATTAAAAACAAAACAAAACAAACAAAAAAAAAAACAAAAAAAACAAAAAAAAAACTTGAAGAAAACAGAACAGAGAAGTAACACAAACTCAGTACAGGAACAACATACATAATTATCAGAATCTTGCATCTGTTTATAAGACTCCAAATGGGAAAGCTGCTCTATAAACTAGTAAAACTTAGAAAACAGAGACTGAAGTTTTAAACGAAAAATTAACTTTGAAATGATACTGGAACAGTTACTTAAGCCAAGTTACTTTGAACAGTTGCAGATGAAAAAATAGCAATGACACCGAAAGGATTACTTAGGATAAAACAGAATTTTTAGAACTCTAGATAATCCCAGAGAAGAGTGCACAGACCTTTTTATACTCAGCATATGGTAAAGATGATCACCCAAATCACCAGACAGATGAGACCTCACCTTTGTAAATACTTCAGGAGAGTTACGTATTTAGCTCCTTACACAGGTTCAACAGAAGAACCTGAGAGACATCAATTCTCTTCCTGAGCACACAGCAACATTACTGTTAGAAAACTTTTTTTTAATTGTTAAGAAGCTAAAGAAACTAAGTTTTTTAGCTTTATCATTTTCATATCAAATAATCCTGTTGGTATTTTTTGCTGAAGAGAAAGTCCTGAATATTGGTCTTATTTTCCTTTTCCTTGTTTTTCTGGCATTGCAGGTAGAATACAAACAGCTTTCCTTAAAAGATGATGATCACCTTCCCCTTTCCAATACATGCTACAGGGTTCTTCATTCTTTCTTCACATTATGTACTCTAGTTTGATACACCAAAATTACTTATACGCTTGTAACTGTCAATTATGAACTAGCAGTCTACTCAAGGGGCTGTATCACTTGCAGACAACCTGCATAGCAAGAGGTACACCTTAACTAATAAACCATGACATGCTCCAGCTGGCACTGAGCATCAACAGCTCAAGTGTTTGTACCAACAACAAACAATCCAGAACCCAAAGAAGTTAATTCACATTCAATTCTGAATGTCCTTTCCTTTTATTCATGTTAGTTTACTACAGACTGAACATCAGTTAATACTGGAATTAACTGATGCCCTTTTATGAGAATAAATCAGGTCTCTAGTATCTCCTCTGGTTCATCAGAAGACAAACATTGTTACGTCTTGAAGACAGCTTTGGACTTCGATTACCACAAAGTGACTTATTACTGTAGATGCCAATAATCAGAAAGCTGTAATGAGTTCATTGGATAAATACTGAAAATAAAAAAACTGGCAAACATGACAGAGAGCAAATCTAAATAAAGAGAAGTTTGAATGAAAAGCATGACAGGAAAGAGAATTCCTGATGATTCTGAATTACTGTACTTAGCTGATCACATAAACATTTGTGACACTAACTGTGTGAACCCACAATGGAAAGATGAGCTCCCAGTGCTTTACCTTTGATTTCACAGGTATATTACACTCATAGAGGAAATGCAAAACCCAGAAACTGGGTCCATACTCCAGATAAATTGTTTTCTAATCATGCATTTAATTTACCTGTGAAGTTTGGTACTTCTAAAACAATCTTCCAGTTTGAAGCCACTTCAGCCTACTACTTGCCCTCTTTATCTGTCTTCAATCCTCAGCCTCACCGTGCCCAATCTACCCTTGTCCCTTTACCTTCTGGGATTTCTGTGTTCAGATCTTAACTGCATTTCAACTTTTCTTTCCTAATACAACTCATTCAGTCATCTTTCCTAATCAATCCTAATTCCATTCTCAACACTTCAACCACTCTCAGCCCACCCCAGACCCTCATACAGTTCATCTCCTATTCCTTGACTTTCCACGCAGAGCACACTTCCAGTATTTTCTCTCTAAGTTCATTCCCCTGGACCCTGCAAAGTCTCTATGTTTTCTAGTAACTTTTCAATCAGACACAATCTTCTCTCTTTACCTCAGCTGTTCTTTTCATCTGATCTCAATTATATTTTATCCAAGTCAAACCCACTTTTCTTCTCCCTGACTTTGATTCTCAGATTCTGCTTTTCCTCTATAGGCCCCACTCTCAGTCACATTCTCTCTCTTCCATTCCTCCCACTGTCACCAGATCACAACCCATACATCCTTTCTTACAAGCAGAAGGTTTTGGAGAGAGATGTTCACTGGCAACTCCGGGCAAAGTGTTCTCGTAGCAAAACACAGACAGCTCTGTTGGACAGCAATTTGTAGCAGAAATGGAGAAAGTCATGCCTCTTTTTCACATCCTTTACCTGCAGCACATGGCATTGCCACAGGACACCTGCTAAGCATGAAATCTTCAGAGATTTTTATCAGTAAGGGCAGTTTCTGCAGGGCTTATTTCAGATTAACAGAGAAGTGGAAAAAATACCCATCTTGTAGCTTGGCCAAGGTAAGGATGAAAATGGTATCAAGAGACAAAAGTACCACTAGCTGTCTGTGAAGGAATTCCTGTACAGCTCTCTTTGGTTTAAATACAAAGCACTCATTCATAAATGGTGCATCAAATAGCAATGAAACTCACCTAGAAGTTTTCAAAAGTTAGCAGAAGAGGGTAAGATTGCGGGAATTTTAGATAACAATCTGATAGATGTTTAAAAGCCACGTTATTCTAATGATCATTAATAATGACTACTACTTTAATCACTGAAATCACACCATTACCAGAATAATTAATACCTTTCATAGATGGTTTTTAACGTCAGGTGATCTGGAACACCTTCGGTCTCTTCAAGATGCAGGATGAGCCATGATGTTCTATATGGCCACTGCTCTGTGAGATTGATCCAACTTGCCAGTCTGTCCCAATTGAATGTGATCTGGTTAGCTCTCAATAAACGACCTAATAAAACAAGGAATGAGAGAAGGACACAGAGAGGATTTTTTCTCCCTTCTGAAAGATACCTTTTTTCCCCTTTAAACTAACAGCTATCTTACTTTCTTATTAAGTCCTATCATCTGATCTGTGAGCTTCCTACTATTATACTTTTAGCTCAGTAAATTCAAAATCATCGCAAGTTGCATCTAAAAATATCGTTTCACAATTTAATAAAAATCCTTGCAAATACTGGCCAAAATATGAGACTCTCCAAAACTGTCAACTTCAGCCCCAAGTTAAACACTAATTACTATCATCCTGCCACTGCGGAATCTTAACTTACTTCAACAAAATTCAATAAAGAATTTCACACAGCAATAATTTCTCTATCTAAATACAGAATTTCATGCTAATACTTTGATAGATTTTCTATGCACTGGCATATGAAATGCAGTCAAAACAAATTAAGCATGCAACTGCCAACTTAAATAGCCAATATAGTAAAACTCAAAGCTATAAAAAGGACTGTCTGAAGTTACTAAGACAAGGTATAAATTACAAATAAAGTTATTTTTAAAAACCAGAAAATATTAATGCTACAATTCATGCATTTGAAGTTCCAGCAAATTTTTTGTAATTCCTTTATTAATATCTGTAATGACACATAACCTACAGCCTGAAGGCTCTGCTCATAAAGCTGTTCATGAAATCATGCCTAACCACAGATCATACTACACTAAAAGTGTTCTTGTGAGGCTTTTTTTTGTTTAATTTTACAACTAACATTTTGTGATTTTGTTATACTTTCATAACTGCACTATAATTTGCCAAAACAAGACAAGTTACCTGCTACTTCGCTTGCAGTGACAAGCTAAGAGACAGCACACTTAATTATAAGATTAGCTCGGAATTTGAGGTCTGTTACAGATTTATGCTCTTAACTATACACAGTGTGAAAAGTAACTCAATGTCTTTGTTCTGGGTAGCTGTAGGGTTACCCAGTACCTTCTAGTGTCTGTAATAGAAAAGACAGTAAATAATCACTCTCCATTCACTTACTACATGATATATGATTTTATTAAATCTCCATAAGCCCTTTTCCAGTTATTTCCAGCTTTAAAACCTTAGACACGCCATCGTCTTGACTGTGTTTTGCTGAAGAAAAACAGGTCAGAAAATGCTTTCATCAGTCCCACACAATCATTTAGGGAACAAGGACTGCAAATATTCATAGCAAAAATGAACAGGATGTATACCTGGTTTTCCCCTCGCAGCTTACCTTTTCATGTGTCATCACTAAAATCTTTGTTCACATTACAATATTATGAAATTGAAAAATGTAATTTTCTTATCCCATTTCAAAATCAAAAAATACAAAATTTCCTAAAAATGTAGACTGGAAGCATTTGCCTCCCAACTGAAGTGAATGAAACAACAAATATTATGTATCTTTCAAATTCTATGTAGAATGGTCTATAATGTTTTCTTACATTCTAAAAGAGTTTGCTTCAGAAGGATCTTCAAAAGCAACACATGGATTGACTTGTTAGATTTAGTTTATACACTAGAAAGTCTGAGTGTAACTACAAGCAGCCAAAACACAATACTGTTTTTACTGCACATGACCATGTCACACTTACCTGTCACTGAAACAATATTTAGCAACCTCCTCATGGTCTGAGGGCTGATATCACTGAACCAATCCTCTGTAACCAATAGCTTTGTCAAATCAAAAGACATTTGGCGGGTAATGGTCCTCTGCATCTGGCGTCTTCGGTAAGTATCCTGATAATGATACAAAAACCCAAGGAATACTGGTAAGTATCAAAAGCTTTTATGTATTTCAAATACTTCAGTTTTACTTGATTAAAAGTTAGAGACTTTGTGGATAAGTCTGTGAGGCTGACAGTAAATATCAAAGGTACAAGAATTTAATTCTGATTTAGCTGTGTAACAGTTGAACATTATTTCCATAGAAGCCAAGAAGTGGTAAGAGTTACATATTTCATTTCCACATCAATTGTGAGAGGGCAAAATAGAGTGACATAGCAAAATATTTTGTAAAAAGGTTACTACTTTCAGCATTCCCATCATCCCTTCCTACTGTCTCACCAAGGAGTTACAACCATCCATTTACTAATTACATGTAAAAATTAAAGTGACCATCAGGTTCCTCTGCTACAAAACTCCCAAAGTCTCTACCTATGGCAGCTCAAAAACCTCAGAATCCTCAGACTCTGTTTTGTTTTTCACAAGTTTTTAGATACGTTTTATTCAACCAGTTTGTGGTTTTATGTAAAGACGAAAGAACAGAAAGCAGGAAAAAAATGTGGTAGACATTGCAGTAAAAGTCTAGTACTTAATATCTGAAATTCTTTGATTTACTCAATTACTCCCCCTTGTTGCAACATCCTGCAACAAACCAATACCAGGCTTACACAAAAAAACCCCAAAATACACACACATACACAGACCATAGCTCCTACCAGATTTGCTGTACCATCTCAGTATTCAGAGAGAGCTGCATTTAATTTTTTGTGGAAAGGAATACTTCGGTGAGCAAGCAAACTTCTTCCTCTTTGACAGAGCATCAGTCTACTGATTTAAGAATGGACTTATCCTACGTGGATTACTTATAAAAATTTCGTAAGAATGGTTTGATAAGTCTGCCAAGTTGATGTTATTGAAAATGTCAAAGAAAAAAAAAAAGAAAAGAAAAAAGGTTTTACCAGTGTATCTATTTAGACTAAAAATCTTTCTCACCCGCCTGTTGAGAGCAGTTTTGCTACCAAGCTTGGTCATGTCTCCAAGACTGTTCTGAGAAACTCTCCTGTCAACCTCTTCGTGCAATCCTATGGAAAGGAAAACAAAGGTAGGCATTTTCTCCAGTCATATATATTTAACTGGCCTATAAAAATAACACTAATGATCTGTCAATTATTTGAAAAGTTTCTTCCAAAACCAGACCCAGATTTTGGATCACTGGTTTTGTACCGCTCCTATCACCCTCCTGCATAACCTTACCTGCATTATCTGCATAAGGAATATCCCCATTGGTTGTTGAAGCTACCATCAGTTTTTTTGCATTACTAAGCCCTCGGCTGTTCAGAAAAACGGGCAAATGAACAATATTTCGCATGTAATCATGGCCATTTATGTTTGAATCACGTAGGACACTGTTGAGGTTCTGGTTAATTGCCTTTATAATAATGTGTGGGTCACTTGCAAAAATTGCAATGAACGGGCCTTTTGAAAACAAGACTCGCACCTGTAAAAAAGTAGACAGTACACCTTGTTAGTAATAACTAACTGTAGCTGCAGATCATTTGAACATTTGGCTCAACATTTCATATTCATTCAGTTCAAGGAACAAACCTGAGAGGCCAAGAGATGTACACAGATGTCAGCTTCTTCTATATGAGATATCTAACATTAGGAACTTATCCACAGTTAGAAGTAAGCACACTTGACAATTTAACAGCAGAATTTACAGTGGAAGTCATCACTGAGGATGTACCATGCAGTAATGTCCCAGTCCCCCCCAGTTATTTAGCATTTAAGTATTTTTCATCTAAAGTACTTCAAGGGTAAATATGAAAACTCTCCAAATATTTTGTTTCAACAGAATAATTATTTTTCATAGTCTATAGTTGATCATTTCAAACCTTTTCAAAAGTACTAACATGCAATTTAATCTTCAACTTTTAAAACCCATCGCTCTTAGCATTATAGTTACGCCACTCTACACAAATATTAATTACTACAACATAGCCTTCTTTTTATAGAAAACACACAATAACTGTATGTATCTGAGCTCATCTGTGGAAGAGATCATGCATATAATCCAGAGTTATTTTCATAAAATGATCCAACTCACAGTATCAAGCATCTGTAAAACCTTGTCCTGTTCACAAGCATCCAATCCATCAATAATTACAACAAGCCTCGTCTGATTCTGAGTGAAGCTGTCAATGGTTTTTGCCATTCTGGCCATCAGTTCCACTTCACATTTCAAAACCTATAAAAATGAAAAACAAAGAAGGATAAGACATCTCTATAATACCTAAAACTGATAAAAATACATATATTCCTTTTGTAGATTTCTATTGTCCCAAAAATACTTCAGTGAGATTACAAGAATGAACAAGAACTTCACTTAAAGTGAAAAGTCCTAAAATGTCACTTCCAACATACTAATTTCCTGTCTGAACAAAAATGTACAGCAGAAACACATATTCTGCTTTGATGTAACAAACCATCCTTATTTAAATTCCATTACAATGTTATTTAAGAAAATAATATTAATGCACAGTAAAACATTATTTCAGAAGTAAATAAAAGAGCATTTGTAGCTTCAGCTAGTCCTCAAAAATTGCTTTGCATAAAACGTACAGCAAAATTTTCTGTCTGCCTTCCAAGCACATTATGCTATTATTCCAATGCTCAGTCATTGCTATTTAAGATATGCAGTGTGAAGATTTGTTAAGCTTTTTAACACTGTTATACATGAAACAACCACCCATAACACAGAAACAAAGGTGGAATTCGCTTGCCCTAATTTCAGCAGCTAACAGGTAGACATTAAAATCTGATCTCTTAACCACTAGATTCATTAGAATGTGCACAGTAAGATGACATAAAACAGATTAGTAACTCTCCTGAAATACCTACTTCACTCCTTTGATGGCAAAGGATGAACCTAACTCCTAAAAGGCTGAAGCATACTACTCAATACCACTCAACAAACAACTGTCAAGAAACACAGTATCAAGACACAATCAGGTCTTCTGTGCTGCAAAGTCACGGCACCAGGCGTGCCGGCATCAGAAGGGATTCACCTGTCTCAAAGGGCAAAGAGATCCTTTGACAGGGGCCAGCAGGGTTCACTGACAGAGCTGTAAACAGGGGAGGGGGGACATCAGGCTTGCCCATAACAAGCTGTGGGATGACACACCAAGGTTAGAGGGATACAGTGCTAATGAGGGCCCTCAGCTGCTGGCTCTGAGATGTGGTGGCCACACTGGAGCACACTTCAACTCTCACAGACATCAGCAGGGGGCTCCTGAGGTAACAGATGCCAACAGGGAAACACCACTGAAATACTTCAAAGGAATTAAAGGGTGTTCCTCTAAGAAGGTGACACGGCCAACAGCCCAGCTGAGATGCCTCCACCCAGTGCACACAGTGTGGGCAACTAACAGGAGGAACTGGAAGCCACCATGCTGCTAGAAAGCTATGACCTAGCTGCCATTCCAGAAACTCGGTGGATGAATCCTATGACTGCAGTGCAACTATTGATGGCTACAGGCTGTTCAAAACAGACAGGAGAGGAAGGAAGGGGAGGAAGGGGAGGAGAGGTTGCCCTCTACATCAACAGATGGAGAGTTCACAAATTCTTAAAAACAGTAGCAAGGAGAACCCCAGGAACTAGTGGCCTGTCAGCCTCACCTCTGTGCCTTTGAAGATCATGGACCAGATGCTCTGAGAAGTTTTGCTAAGGCACATGGAGGACAGAGGTGATTCAAGACAACCAGCAACAGCTTCACCACGGGAAAGTCCTGCCTGACCAACCCTGTGGCCTTCTGTGATGGAGTGACTGCATCAGTGGATAAGGGAAGGGCTACAGATATCATTTATCTGGACTTCTATAAAGCTTTTCATATAGTCCCCCACAATATCCTTCTCTCTACACTGGAGATATATTTGATGGGTAGACTGTTACATGGATAAGAAATTGGGTGTGGACAATTGCATCCGGAAGGTAGTGGTCAATGGCTCAGAGTCCCAGTGGACATCAGTGACAAGTGGTGTCCCTCAGAGGTCCATATTGGGACCAGTGTTATTTAATATCTGCATTAATGGCATGAACAAAGGGATCGAGTGTATCCTCAGCAAGTCTGCAGAGGACACCAGGCTGAGTGGTGCAGTTGACACACCTGAGAGACAGGATGCCATCCAGAGGGACCGGGGCAAGCTCAAGAAGTGGGCTCATGAGGTTCAACAAGGCCAAGTGCAAGGCCCTGCACCTGTGTATTGAATCCCTGGTATCAATCCAGGCTGGGCAATGAACAGATCCACAGCGGCCCTGCTGAGGACGACTTTGGGGTGCTCGTGAATGAGAGGCTGGGCATGACCTGGCCATGTTCCCTTACAGCCCAGAAAGCCAAACATGTCCTGGGCTGCATCTAAAGCAGTGTGGGCAGCAGGTGAGGGAAGGCATTCTGCCCCTCTGCTCCACTCTGCTGAGACCCCACCTGCAGTGCTGCACCCAGCTCTGCACTCCTCAGCACAGGAATGACACCAATGTGCTGGAGCAAGTCCAGAGGAGGCCACAAAGATGATCAGAGGGATAGAGCACCTCTGCTGTGATGAAAGGCTGAGAGAATTGGGATTGTTCAGCCTGAAGACAAGATTCTGCGGAGATGTTTATTGTGGGTTTTCAGTACCTGAAGAGGCCTATAAGTAACATGAGGACAAACTTTTTAGCAGGACCTTTTGCAAGAGGAGAAGGGGGAATGGTTTAGAAACTGAAGGACAGTCAATTCAGACTAGATATAAGAAAGATGTTTGTTTAAAATGAGGGTGGTAAAACACTGGCACAGATTGCCCAGAAACGTTCTGGATGCTCGTCCTTGGAAACATTCAAGGTCAGGTTGGACTGGGCTCTGAGCAGCCTGATCTAATTGAAGATGTCCCTGTTCGCTGCAGGGAGATTGGACTGGCTGACCTTTAAAAGGTCCCTTTCAACTCAAACTATTCTACGATTCTATGAAAAATATTTGTACAACAGATTTTTATACAATATATTGGCTGTAATCCACAAAGGTAACAATCACAGTGCTACATTTTATTTTCAAATAGGCGTATATAAGCTATCTGATGACAGCCTGAGAGTATATTTATCATTTTATAGACACAGGCCAGCAAAATAATAGTATTTTCTATAATTTTTCATTAAATATGTGGGCTGTTTCAGAATGTTCTTTCAGTGCTACAATTCCATTCTTAGCAAAGAGGTCTTGCAGACAGACAAAGCTGGGCTTGTTTTTCACCTTTAGAAGATTCTCAAAGTTATTCTTTCTAATCTTATGATCTAAAGTAAGCTTTTACTAAATACTGAGAATTGTTTTCCAAGTACTTTCTTCCCAGCAAAAATAAAATCAGAGAACTGAAAGCCCAAATTTAACACTCCTGATTAAGCAGACAGGTCTCACACACTAAGCACAATTACCACTGGCACAGAAGTGTTCCCTTCAGTAAAAACTCACCAAGTCTCATTCTCCTGTAGTGAGACTTGGCCTGGTTAAATTAATGATGCCCCAACTTAATAATGCTCCATGTTTGGGGGTTTGTTTCATTCCTTTTAAGGGCCAATTCATATAAATGCTCACCTTCATGAACCCCTCGCTTTTCAACTTGTGAAGCTTGGAGGCAGCATTGTGAAGACGTTTTCTCTGAGAATTCAAAACTGAATCCATCACCTGCCACCATGTGCGGCAATTCAAGAAAAAGGCCAAACCAACAATACAGGTCACCGTTATGAGAATAACATTCACTGTCATGTTGGCTGATTCCACATTAAAAATTGCCAACAGGGCAATTGCAGAAACAACGCAAGACAAGACGAACAGGAAAATCACAAAGGATGGGAGGCAGCAAGTTTTCTTCCATTTCTTTTTACCTAGGAAATAAGTATTGCTGTTAGAATTAATGTACAGTGTGATGTACAATGTAATGTAATGACAGGAGGGTGCAAAATCTATTAACTTTCATACTTCTCATAAAACACTAACTGGCACAAAAGCTTACTGCAGTGTTACCACCCAGTCACAAACCAATGGAAAAAATTATCTATTACTCGCCAAAATTCTTGGAAATTTTGAAGCAGAGATATTCCTTTAATCTTGAGTTTATTTCCATTATTTCAAGAAATCCATACTGGATGGAAATTACAATTTTGTATCAGTGCTATCACCCCTTTTGTGGCACCTCTTTGTAAAGTGTACTTCTGTAAATAAATTGTAGGAAAACAGTATGGGAACTACTCCGTTTTAAACTGGAACCTGGTACTTACATAATCTAATAGTAATGGTACCATTGAAGAATTAAACCAAAATTGCAAGCTACAACCTGGGGCCATCCTTTCTTGCATGCTAAAACACATAAAAATGGGAGAACTGCAGCAAATATGGTTTGGACAGATCACAAGGGACTCAGAAGAGAGTACAGAGCTCCTGACTTCAACTGGACTGATAAGAAAGAAGCAAATACTGCAGTTGGAGCTTAGCATAGCTAAATCAGTGATCAAAGAAACAGCATTTTCCAAAGCAGCAGTCTCTGCCTTTAGGACCTCACATCCAGTGGTGTACATCTAGAAGATTGCTATTTTCTGTACACATTTGTTGATAACAAAGAAAAGAACAGCAATGATCTGAAGTAAAACTATGACAGCTAAAATCAGTATTTGAACTGGAGGGAAAAAAAAAAATTAAATATGCTAAGTAGAAAGAATACCCAAGGTTTATACATGGCCCATAATATTCTCTACACCGAGATAGGAGCTGCAAAGGTTCTTCACATTGCTGACATACGTGACTCATAGGACTGTGCTGCAGGACAAAGCAATAGAAATGCATAATGACAGAAGTGAGGGGCAAGAAATAAAGGGTAATAGCTCAGATATAATTAGATTCAGTTCTAGACATAAGTAGAAATGTAAGCATCCTCTTACTAGAAAGAGATACAACTGGATTAGAGAGGCACTTAAGAATCATGAACAATGAAATGACAATTGAAAGAGGCTTGTCTCAAAGTTCACAGACATAACAAAAATTTAAGATACAGATGGCTAAAAATAAACCTCCTCAGAATTTCTGCGAACATTTAGAGATAATAAACCTATGACTCTGGACCTGTAAACAACTGGAGAAAAGGAGAGAATGTGCAAAATCATCAAATAGATAAAATAAACTTTAAAAAATCAATGAGATAATTAGGCAGAGGATAGGAAGGCAACAGAGCCAAGGAATACAAGAGAATGTAAGTGTACAAATGAAAGAGAAAAGATGATTACTGCAAATAATCACAAAAAGTCAGCACTAAGCTGCCATTCCCAGAACAACTTCAGGAGAAATTACAGCATCGTGAAGGCTATTTCACTGAGGTTAAGGAGAGGCACTGCAGAATCTAACATGGAAAAAAAATCTAACATGAAAAATTCCATACATCCCTTCCATAAGGAACACTCAGTGAATTTGAAAAAGAACAATGAAGAGTAAGTTGTGTTCAGCACACAGCTGAACACAGCAAACACAGCATGTTTTTTCCAGCCTCTGAAGGACGGAAGAGTCTAAATATTTCACTCTGTGAGAGGTGACAGATTCCTCAATTTGTGAACAAATAGAAATGAGAAGTAACTGACACATACTAAACTTAAAGTACAAATAAGTCCTCAGTTAATTGGAAGTTAAGCCCAAGAACGCTTTCTTCACGATATCATACTCTACTCTGCGTATTTCTTTTTCTAGAAATCTACAGATGAAACAGAATAAAAAAGCTTGTTCCATTTGGATCAAGTAGATACACTCCATTCCATCTTACTAGCATTGATCACAGCAATTTATAGGATTGGACCAACATGTTCTACATTTATTATTTCCAAGAATAAGCAGTTGCCTCTCACAAATGCTCTAAATTAAAATCTAATAAACTAAACAAACCTCTCTTAGCAATACACAAAAACATACATTTCCCTTTATCTGACTCAGACACAATGACTTAATTGCTATGGAAATATGCTGCATCTATAAGACTGGAATGTAAATATACATTTCCATTGACATTTCTGAAAACTATACTTCACAGGAGATATTCCTTTATTATACTAATAAAATCAAGATTAGCAAATAAAATGGGGCATTTTTTCTCTTCCAAACAAAGAGTTTCCCCTTCTCTATGGATTTCTGCATGGCTATAACAATTTCTAAAAAGACCTTATGATGCGAAAAACAGAAGCCCTGGTAACAGTGCACTGAAATGGAATAATCAGAAATGTCATTCAGGTAAAAAAAAAAACAACCTTGTGTGTCTTCTGTCTTGAAAACTCGAAATAGCCTTGTTGCTAGGAAACCAAATTCCCTTTCACATGCATCAGAGAGGGTAGCAATCATCTCAGCCAGTGAAGTCTCTCCACCTACACTGGACAGTCTATTGTAGTCTGTAAACAAAAATCTGAAAGAGAAAAAAACAAGTATTTTGTATACTTCAGAAAGCTTTAAATATTTTCTGGCAACTGAAACACAGTCTTGCCACATCTCTGTAGTTAAAAGTTTTTTTAAGTGGTACAAAATATAAAACATTTAAATATTTAATTTTTTAAAAAATCCACATGGAATTTAACTACTTCTTCCCCATTTATCAACCTCTTCTTTGCCCCACTTCCTATTCTAAAACTTGATTTCTTAAAAAGTTAAAAATAATCACATCACTAATAGTACCTCAGATGACAGTAAAAACATGAAAATATCTTTATGATGCTGAAACATAACACTGACAAGTATTTTTAAAACTGCATTCTGATCTATTTTTAAATATTTATAGAGGATTAAAAAAATTACAGAAACACAAGATCACATAAATGCTAAAATAGGAGGCTAAAATAGAAGTCTTTAAACAACAGAAGTAAATGAAATTTTAAAGCACACACCATAAATTTTCTTGTTTTCAGGTAAACTAGAAGCTTTGACCAGTGTGATGCTTTACTTACAAAGAGGAAAAAATCCCCCAAACTTTAACAGAAGTAATCAGTGAAACAAGCATTAAACATACATAATACACAATAAGCTAAACCAGAAAATTCTTACTTTGTCTGGTATGAATTTTTATTAGTACAATAGCCAAAATCCCTAACTCTAAAAAGTACTAACTTTCACCAACTTTGGCAGATAGTAGTGTTTTCTAGAAAAACTATCTTTTTTACACTGTAAAGTTCATGATCTTCTAAAGCTACTGTTTTTCAAATGGGAATCTCAACAACTTTTCATATGAAGTTAAACGTGCACATTAATATGCACCGTTTGAGACGTATCACACTGAACCTGACTCATTCAAGATTAAATAAAGGAAATAACTAACCTGACAGGTAAAGCTTTAGTGGTTTGCTCTGGTAATTCTGGTGGGTTCACAAACATGAGTTTGAGAAGCAACTCTAAATATCCAACATGTCTTGCCAGCCTTGTACTTAACACCCAGGCCCAGTTCCATCTCTCCCCTTCTCTCCGGCCACCAAAGTAAATTACAGCTAAAACATTAAAAAGATGTGATGGTTTTATTTTAGTCAACATTTACAACTGAAAGAATCATGAAGTTTGAACAGATAAAGCACGGAGTTCAGTAAAAAAAGTTAATGAACTTTTAGCAGTTAGGCTAAAACTGAGAATGGTAAAAGTAACACAATGAAATTAATGAACAAAATTCTTTGTTCTCAAGACTGTCCTCTCACAAATTACAGAAAAACACAAGGAAAGGGTCCAAAGAGGTCTTATTGCCTACAAAACCATTTAGTACTTTTTCTGAATGGCAAAGTATATCTACAAAGCAGTATTTCATTCCAAAACCAAATTAAAACCGTCACAAATTCCATGGAAGACTTACTAAAGAAAATGTAGAGAACAGCTAAAAGGCTGAGTGACACTGCTATTCCAAGCTTTGCATCCACTGTGAAAGCAAGCAATAAACCCAAACCTCCACACAGCAGAAGTGTGAGGAATACAATAAGCCAGGAGAACTGAAACAGAGGTTCAATCTGCTGTCCTGCAAAAGTCTTCATTTCATCTAAAACAAAAAGACAAAGACCAGTTAACATGTGAAGTCACTCAAGAACAGATAATTTTTGAAAAGAAAAACATGTTCAGCAGACCGTATAACTTATCCCAATTACTGATCCAAAAAAAAAGACAATGATGCTTGAATTCTTCTTCAAACATTAGTGCAAAACCCTAAGTTTTCATCCATGCAATGAATGAAAACATTTCAATACACATACCCACGCTCTTTGCTGCAGATTTTATACATTGAAAGCATATTAAAAGCCATGCCATTTCCTACCCTCGTTCAAAAGTGAAAATGTATTTTATGACACCAAGAAAAATAAATCCACCATCTGTCAAAAAACCCCACCCAATCCCCAAAATCTCAATCACTGAAACATGGACAGTGCTCCTCAAACAGTCAGATACATCAATACAAGGTGAAGGCTGCAGGATTGTTTCTGTTTGTTAATTCTTATTTACTAAAGCAGGAATTCCTGAAGGAACTTATTTAGGTTCTACGGAATAAGAAGTAACAGATACACAATCCAGAATAAAAACAGGAATAAGGAACAGGAAGAAAACACCGAGAAAGTGTTTTAGACATATAGGAGCTCATCAGCAATAAATATCACCATCAAAATATGTATGATTTTTGTTTATGACATGGAACAGGAGGCGAAAAAAATGAATGCAGAGATCCCATTTTGGCTAATACATAAATCACAGAAAGTAGGAAATACCAAGACTGGTAGAAGTATTTTGAATTGTATTGAAACATTTCAGAAAAACATCCTTTATGAGAAAATGCTAAAACTTAGTAAGATGCCTATTTCCACCAAGAAAAATATTGACTCATTTCATATACTGCCCTTGCCTTCCTCTGTCATTTCAGAAAGTTCAAAAAACTCAAAAGTAAGAATGAGGAAAGGGGAAGAAAACTAGATGCAAAGAAAATACACTACAGAGAATTAAGTATTAACAGCCTGAAAATTTTTCTTAAGCATTAAAAAGAAAAAGACACATAGAATGCACAATAAATAAATACTGCAGCAGTAGAGGTCTGAACCTGATCTGACACACAAACAGGCCTAGCAAGGCATATTTTGGCAGTCAGACCTTCTGCAGTACATAAAGGGTAGATTCACTGCTGCAGTAAACTCACAGGAAAATAAGCAGCAGCACTTAAAGACTGTCTTGACAGTCTTTGTCAAATCTTTGTCTTTGTATAAATGAACAAAGCAATCTATGGATGAACTGACCACAGTAAAATTTAAATCCTTTCATCACAGAAACAGAGAACAGATACAACATTACACGGACCAGCAACCCTCACAAAAACTAGTAACTCCCATGTGATGCTTTTCAGGGATAGATTAGAAGTACTTAAAAGACTAAATCAAGTTTTTACCTTCCAGTTTCTTAAGCAGGAAAGATTTTCCACTTCCCCACTGTGCATACAAGCCTACACAGATGGGTGGCTGCATGGTTGGTTCACTCAGAATATCAGCCAAAGCACTGCTGTACAGATCATAGCCCAGCATGTCACCGTCAGATTCCGTGGGAGACAAGTGTCCTGCAACACAAATACTGTGCTACACAACTTTGCTCTAAGAAAACTCTTCAGTATGACAATTTTCATACGTAAAGTCATGATACATTCACCTATATATGTATATATACTCCTGCCATATAACAGCTGTTATTATTTGTACACTCCTGTTCAAAGGAATTTTAAATCATCCACATAAATGATACATAATTATTCAGAACTATTAAAGCCTACTACAAGACTCGACATCCCAAACCACAGGAAGTCAAAGAAAGTAACTCCTACACAAAGCAAGATCCAAATAAAAACAAAGCGATCAACAGAAGTCACATAGTATCCAACATCTAAAGCCAAAATAAAATATACTTGACCTTTGCCAGGCTTTTAGAGTGAGGGGTTTTTTTGCCAACTGATTATTTTTAAGCCTTCCCATTAGGTGCAAAATTAAAAAACCTTTAGCCACTTTTCAATACATAATTGAATAAACTGCATTCTCAATATATGAGTGATTAAAAAAAATAAAGACTTATACTTACTGGCACCAAATATCTGTGTTAAAATACTCTTCTGGTGGCTACAGTCAATATTGTAAGGGGTTTCTCCTGTTTTGTTGGGTCTATAAAGCAATCGACCATCTTTCGGATTTCTTAAGAGCAATTCAGCAAGTTTACGGCTTCTTCCACGAATAGCAATGTGAAGTGGAGTATCTCCTTTCTGCAATTAAGTGAACACTAGTAATATGTACCATGAATTCCTAAGATTATGGACAGACCATATGTTCAACACTGTTTCAGATAGCATTATTTCCCTGAAAGAAATCTTAAGGCATTCTCAAAAGCATCAGTGCCCTACAGCAAGCATCTTTCCCCTTGAAAAAGCATTACAAATGTTTCTGAGAAGACATGTGAAAAAGCAGTTTTAGAATGCTAAACCTCAGACACTGCCTTCTTCCTTGAATGCTTATATTAATATCTTAAAGTTCATGAGAATTGTAGTCTCTATGCAGACACAAATGTCTGCTGGCAAATTCAGACACTTGTTTGGAACAAGAGATTGTGCTTGTTAGAATTGTTTCAATGTTTGCTCAGACTTCTCCAAAAAACTTCCCAGTAAAAGCTTTCTTATTGCATCAAATCAACATTATTACTTATTTGCCCTAAATATAACAGAAAGAGATTAAAAAAGCATCACATAAATGTTCTTGTATTTAAAAGGTTTGCAGTCAAAGTAGGTAATGCACAAGAAGACAGCAATAACCAATCATATTTGTCCTTGGCATCCTTTAGTTTAAAGTCTATTAATCAAAAACTAACATTAGCAACAAATAACAACCACTCTCTATGCTCTTCTTCAAGTTTATTAAGAATTAGTGGTCTTATCCATGAAATTTTTATTTCTCATCTGGATATTTTTTCAAGTTACTAAGAGCACCCTAACACAAAACAAAACCTAACAATACGTTAATGGTGGAAACAAATTTATACTTAAGTATTCTCAACTATTTAAACGTATGGGAGACTAAGCATCTAAGTACTATGGTCTATTTAATTATTAAGCATATGGGAAGCTCTCTTTCTGTATTAGCCTCGGGAGCTCTCTCCAAAATCCAGCTGCAAAACTAAAATGATTAAATATACTAGACAAACGAATATTCTTTACCTTATCTACAGCAGAGACCTTAGCTCCTTTATCCAGAAGAAGCTCCACTATTTCAATATTTCTCATCTTGGTTGCCTTTATAAGCGGTGTTTCTCCATCCTAAAATGGAAAAGTGGGACTAATATAAAGATCTCTGTATACCCAAAATCAAGAAAAAAAATCGTGACTGGGCAACAAATTAAATCCAAAACTTTAAAGATAATTTAACTTAAACATGCTACTGTGCAAGTAGCAACACTTTAGCACCTATGTTTGTGAAATAGTATCCCAGACCCAGTTTTCCAGATTGATTAAAATCAAAGAACAAAATACATTTCTGTCAATAACAGTGTCAAATAGAGAAAGACAAAATTCATATATAATACACGATATTTGAAAAGACTTCAGTGCTGAGCCAACTACTTCCTCTTTTTTTTCCCTTATTGCTGCACAAGCCTGAACTCATGCCTGAACTCATATCAGCAACTTCTTCCCTCAGTTTCCAGTAGCACCCGCTTTTTACTCCTTATTGCTGGTCATGTCAGTGATGCTGAGGTAAAGAATCCACATGTTCCCTGCTACCAAGGATTTCATAGCAAATCATATTTATCAACAAGGGAACATTACTATTGCTGAGAATCCTCATTTCAGATTTTTTTTTAACAGTGTGCAAGGTACCAACACTTCACAAAAACTGAATTTGGTATGATCTTCACATCACATAGGAGCTGAGAAAAGAATAGATATTAAAAAAAGCAATTAAATTAAAATTCTAATTGTTACCTTGGTACATGTCTCAGTATCAGGGTTGCATTGCAAGATATCCCTCACCATTGTAGCATTTCCTTTCTCAACTGCCCAATATAAAGCAGTTTTATTATCCTAAAAAAAAAAAAAGAGTATTAAACATTAACAGTATTTTCATTCAGCTGGACTAATTTCAAAAACTGTATTTAAAGTACAACCACTATATATTGAAAATAGCATATAATACAGCAATTTTTAGCACAGCTCGAGGCAAAAAAGGGAAAGGTCAACAAATCTAACTGGCACAACAGTAGAATTTAGGGGGGAGGATGCAAATCTGGTTAGGGAATATGAAACTATTTTGAAAACCTTTGTGAAATGTATTAAGAAATTTAACGATCCAAGCAGACTCAACCTGCATAGAAAAAGTTTCCAAAACTACTTGTAAGTATTCAGTTCTAACTCAAATATAGAAATTACCTAATGAAATAAAACAACTTTTTTTTAGAAGCCACGCAAGCTGGAAAGTTGTAAAAGTAGACAGACAAGAAAGTCAACACAAAAAACCAGAATGCTGATCAGCCAGGTATTTTATCAGTAAACTTGGGGGAAGGTTGCAAATCTACTTCTGTCATCCTTTTTTTCCCCCCCAGTGATGTGTGCTATCCCAGAAAGACTTCACACCTGCAATCATTTTGTGGCCTAGTGACTGCACCATGACTCTTTCTGCTTGATGCACATTTGTGTAGAGACGTTTAAGGAAAGCCTCTGAACACACACCTGCTTCTAAGCAGGAATGTCGAAGTGCCCCTTGCAGCCTTCTATCTTGCTTGCTTCTTTCATTTGCAGCTCTTCCTCTTCCACTCTTGGGCTTCACAGCAAACTGAGTTTAAAGCTTTTCTCTGCAGTTTAACAAGCCTGGTCACTAAGATTTCTTTCCTCACTGATCACTTGCGTTTCATCTTCTCTGTCCTTCAGGAAGCTGGCTTCCGAGACATCAGCCTGAGCTGTAGATCAGCTACACAACCAGGCACAGGTCTGCCAGGTGCTCCCAACTGGTTCCTTCCCCCTCCCAGAAGGGTTAAGGAAAACACCACCCTCACCTGCCTGGGGCTCACTCTCAGGAACCCTACGGTCATGTTTTATCTGCTGAAGGTGTCCGCCGGCTAGTGACCATATGAATGAATAATCGGCAAGGAACACTGCTGCTAGAAGGCTGGACAAGAAACAGCCATCTTTCTTAAACATCACAAATTTAGGCAGTCAACACATCTCCCCAGAACAGGTCTGGCTGGCAGGCAGGTGCTGCAATGGCAAAACACCAGGGAAGTTGCTCCCAGCAGGGAAGCAGCACTCATCTCCAGTTTTGATAGTGCTGGTCCTAAACTATGATCTGAAGTGCAGAGCTAGAACCTTCTTCTGATGGTACTGACTCCTGCTGTGCCTCCTGTAAGGCCACAGAAGTATTCTGCAGACCAACCACTGCAAATTGCTATTCAGGCAACCTCACACTGCCAGAAGTCACAAGCTTCCCTGCTACCAAAGAGGCTGCATCCTCTTGCTGTTTCTTTACTGCCTCAGTCATATCAAAACGTTGTAAAGCTTCAGATTTTCAGGCCTGTGTCAGCAAGAAAGCTGAAACACACAGGTTGCCAATGGCAGGTTAGAGGAAGAGATCCAAATGCTACTTTTTCTTGAAAATAAAAACTTGGCTTCTCAGAGACACTCTGCATGAGGAGCAGGCACTGAACCTTTGCAGCTCCCAGTGACTAGTTAGTTTTGTGTTTAAACTTGGCAGAATATGTGTGCCGACAAAGCAGAGTGATTTAAACAGTTTCAAGCAACAGAAAGCCATTTGAATGTAACAATAAAAACAAGTACCATGCTGCATAAGAGCTTCCACTAGAAGAGTAAAAATAAAACCTTAATTGAAGGACAAAAAAGAAAGAAGGGGTAGGTAGAAAACATGGAAGTCACTGACAACAATGTTTAACAGAAAGCAACACAGAAAGTTGGTGAAGGAGACAAGAACCAACCAAGCACAGCGACAGAACCACTGTGACAACAGATACAATCTCAGGTGCATCACACTTCACTGGTATTATATTTAAAGTATTATTAAAATCATTATAGTGTCTTTAAAGTATGTCATTATTTTAAATCTGTTCAGTAGTACAGATGAAGTAAGTTCAGTCCACAACTTTTGCTTTTCAACAATTATACAAATTAACTGAAAAAACTGTGCTTAACAAGCCATTACAATTATATGTGTCTTATATCTTAAAACCTGCCCAGCAACGTGATGTATTTTACTGTTTGATGGAATTTGAGTTTCCTACAGAGTAGACAGAGCAAATTTTAAAGCCCTGTGTTTTCAGGAACACAGTATAATCGTTTGGTATTCAGATTCACATCCTATTTAAGAAGTACTCTAACATTTACACTGTTGTACTTACCTGACCTCTGATATCTATATCAGCGTATTTATGGAGCAAGGCCCTCACAATTTCAACATGACCACCTCTAACAGCCCCAATCAACACTGTATCTCCACTCTAAAAAAATTGTGAAAGAATATTGAACAAGAATTAATATTATTTAGCAAAAAGAAGTGCAACAGAGAATGAATTATATCTTCCAAATACACACTATGCCTATTTACATTAAGAAATCTCCATTCATTAAAAAAAATTACAAAAAAATAATTCTATCTCTGAAAAAATATAATAGAAAAAATTCTGGACATTTTTTTTTCAAAGAGATTAAATTGTTCAGGAAAACAAACACTCCAAAAATAGGTCTAGCTTAAACCACTATTCTAAAAAAAAACCAGCATAAATTAATAATAAATATGAAAAAACACCACTTGCTTTCCATTCACAGGAAGACCAAACACTCATAGTAACAACCTTCTTATGATTGGACAGAATATTGTCTGCCTCCTTGAGATGTTTCACACCTGACAAAAGCTCTGCAAGAACTTTGAATAAATTTATGCCTTTGTGCAGATTTGACTGCTATCTTGTTTACATACACTATGCTGTTATAAAGAAAAAAAGCAAAAGGCTGATTTCATCTCAAATAGACCAAAAGAAAAAAAATATTTTGGTGTGGTAAATGGAGTTGTATTCACATAAAACAGTTACAATTGTGCTCAAGGCTTCTAATTTTAACCCACTTAAGGACATGCCAGAATTTCAGAAATTACCTTATATGAAATTACCTAGTACTCCTTTTATGATGAAACAGGAAAAATAAATAAAAGTATAGCAAAATCACAGGTGTGAAACTCAGAGAGCTCAGCAGCAGGAAATGCCCCATCAATCAGTCATTACATACATGGCTGCAAACCAAGAAATTTTCTTTATCAAAACCTACTCTAGCATCTGAAACTAAGAGTACTTATTGTTAGGTGTATTTTTGGAACGCAGTCAGCTGTGCTGAAAGCTGTAATTTATCCTTCCTAAAAGCACAGAAATGCAGACTGTTGTAGAAAATTGTGGCAGAAGAGGTGCTAAGAGGGATTGCAATGCATTTTCTTAAATATTTAAAAAAGTTTTGCTTTGATATGTGCCTGAGGTCAAATTTGTTGTTACATGCAACACTAGCTCAGTACGCCGCCATGTAAGAAATGCACTGACACTTGAAATACAGGAAAATGCATCCAAAAATCCTTTTAAATTTATGAGGCAAATATTAGGAGGCTTTCCTCTATTCTCTGCAACCCCAAGCAATCCAACTTAGGGACTGGGAATGCAGCCTCAAAAACTTATTACCACTCTGAACTAAGTTACTGACCTTGATAAAGGCATTTTTGTTTAGGTATCTAACCAACTATAGCCTCAAGGCTGCAGTGCTTGACCAGTCCCTGACACTTCAGAAACACCTGACTATCAAGAGGGCACTGCAGCCAGTCCAAAGCACCTGTATAAGTAACCAAATAAAATCTTGAGCTGCCAGCAAGCAGGTTCACACTCTGGATACTGTTCATGTCACATCTCTACTGAGTAATGCACGTATAGGTCAGGTACATAGCATTACATTTACAACTCTTAACCCAGAGCTGAAGTCTTCCTCTCATATATGCAAGTTTTCTAGTAAAAAGTAAAAGATAAAGGTACATGCTGAATTAAATACATTCTTTTTTGTAGAATCCATGGTTTACAGTTTTAACAGCACTACCCCACCCCAAACCTACAGATTAGTTCAGTACTAGTCTTATGTTACAGATATGACAGATGCCCTATGTTCTCAATTCAAGAATCTTAAAGAAAAAGAGCAGTTTCTGCGGTTTATCCTTTACCTTCACATAGCAACACCTAGCACTTAACATACTTGTAAAATAGCAATACATAAAAATACCTCTAGATGGCAGAAAAATAGAAAGCCAGAAAAATCATGTATTTACGAATTTGCATACACCGGTATGTAAACACATACTTTACATAGATAGATAGATAGAAAGATAGATAGATAGATAGATAGAGAGATAGATAGATAGATATAAAATGACAATTATGATGAAAAAGTACTCACTCTATCAGGAATGTTCACATAAGTTCCAGCATCAAGAAGATCCTGCACAATTTCAGTATGTCCCTCCTTTGACGCAATCATCAAAGCCGTATTTCCATCTTTATCTGTCAGGTTTACATTTGGGTTCCTTTTCAGTATTTCTTTTACTGAGTCAGTATAGCCACCCTTCACTGCTACGATAAGTGCAGTCATAGAATTCTTTAAATAAAACCAACAGATTTTATTGTACAGTGGATATAGCAATCACTGGTTTGTCAGAAGTTCAAATAACAAGAGAACACTCGCTGACATCACTGTCAATCATCCAAACGCTATTCAGTTTTGTGTTTTAAAGTGCACTAAAAAACATGCTTTTTAAAAACAAAGAAATAAACTAAGAGCAAAAGTAGAGAACACTTCAAATGCAATAAGTAAAGTTCAGATCAGTTTATTCTATTTCCTCAATGCCACACATATGAGAAAATAGTTTTCTTGTCATATGGGCACACAGTATTATCAGAGCACCCAGGCCTACCAGTACTGTTCACAAAGAGGATTTTTGAAGAACTTCAGAAATAATCATATGAATACCAAAAGTTTTCCCAATTTTCCAGTTACCTGTTAATGAATTTTTTTTGACAAGCAATTTAAATGTAATCTGTTTTATTTAAAAACAATATGCAGCTGAAACTTTTGAAAAAAATTCAATTTCTGAAAAGGTGCAGTCACCATTATTATTTTCAAAAGATGCTTTGTGTTTGATTTACTTTTCAAATAGCACTAAGGAATAAGATATTTGATGTATCAGGCTTGGATACTGAATGAATCTTGATAGTGTTAACATTCAGATAACAATTACCTAAATTAATTTATGTTCATTAAGATTTATACTTAACATATCAGTGTGCCCACTGTCAATACAACTCCCTAGCTACATCATAGTTTTATTAAAAGGCACAAAGAAATTTCAGTAACTCTCACACGCAGTCTGCAAATAGCTGGAAAGCAATACACTCCAACACCAACATTTCATCTTGTTTCATGTATTTCTTGGTATTTGTATTATTAAAAAAAAAAACAAAAAAAAACAAACAAAAAACCAAACAAACAAACAAAAAAAAGAAAACAAAAACAACAAACCGGACACACAGATGTACTTATCACTGGAAAATGCACAGTTACTTACAGCTCCTTCTTGATCAACATCAGCTCCCATCTGCAGCAGATATTTCACACACTCCAAATGACCTTTCCTTGCTGCCCAAACCAGTGGGGTGGTTCCATACTGAAAAAAACATTCACAACATTTTATCATATTGCTTTCTGTATTTAGTATCCCATACAATCTAGTATTTACCCCATACTTTACNGAAAATAGAAATATGTTCACAACATCTTGAGCATACTATGGAAAAACCTCTTTCACGCATAACAACTTACTCTAGCATGCTAACTCTAATTTTATGGGCAAAATATAACAGCAAGTGTTTTTCTAATCAAGAACTCATAGATTTCCTTTTACAAGAAATTTTTATCAAACACTCCAGAAATTAAATGTTATATAGGTATAACTTACTTTGTCAGAGCAGTTCACTTTAGCACCATGCTGCAGTAAGAGATGGACTATATCTGAGTGGCCCCGTCCTGCTGCCCAAATAATTGGATAAACACTGTATTGCTTGGAATTAAAAAACAAATAAGTAATTATAGTCTTATGTATTTTAATTATTTTACATCAACAAAATAAGTCTCAAGAAAAGTTAAACCCATAGAAGAATGAATATACAGAAATAAATCTAACTACATTATCAATAATTGTTACCTAGTACATCGCCTAGATGCCATCTAGGGAGACGTCCCCTGTTTTGAATCAGTTTTGATTTATAACTCTTTAAACAAGGTATGTAAATTCACATCCTCATCTTAATAGGAACATTTGTAAGGCAGAAAGGAAGCAACAGACAGCTATGCAATATCCCTAACTAGTCAGGACTGCAGAGGAGTTGTGCCATGCACACAGAAACTGCATATCCGAATCAGAGAAAATCAACCATCACAAAAGTTGTTCTGGCCACTGGGGTTCCTCCTTCATTGTTCATTGCCTCAAAGACCAGAGAACTGACAGACAAACAAATTGTTCAGTGCCTATGCTTTTGTAGAAAATGCTTACG
>WEIT01011872.1:0-96911 GCA_013389985.1 Dryoscopus gambensis
GTAGCTGGAGAAGGCATCAAGAGGGAATCGGGAGAGCTGGGAGTATATTTGGGGTATTCCCAGGGGTGCAAGTGGTACCCAGGATTTATCTTTCTCCTACAAACAAAGTTTACTTCATTCTGTTTGATCTTGCAGCACCTGTTCCCTCTAATTTCTCCTCGAAATGAGGGTTTCCCCAACAGTTCACACAGGAATGGTCACTGTGCAGTGTTGAGAAGACAAAAAAGTTTCACACACATTCTTTTGGCTGTTGATTTTTGTGCAGTTTATATTTGGACATGATTTAAAGGCAGTCCTGGCCTTCATGACAAGGCAGTTTATAGGGAATTTTGTCTTTAGTTTTCACTGATATTAGAACCAACAGTGTAGAAAATAAGAGTTGGATTCTTGTTGCCCCAAACCATGTCAAGGCTGAATAAAACCCATGGGTTCTTCCCTGCAGGAAGGTGCAGGGGAAAAATCACCTGGGGAAAGCACATTTGAAAACAAAGATTCACTTCTATGTCCTTATGCTGAATATCTGATACATGAAGTATCAGAGAGGGAACAACTGGGACATTAATTTTTTTTTTTAGAGTCTAATTTAGTGGGTTTTAGTCTGTGCTCCTGTCAGCACTGAAAAAACAGCACTGAGATTTCTGACTTTACAAACTCCTTGGTGCTTCAGAGCTCCAAAAATGTCCCGAAGGAATTTAATTGGGAATTAACGAGCTGGAACACCAAAAGAACGAGCTACTCCTGTAGCAGTCTGCCCATTACACGTTCACATTGAAATATCTGGTTATTAAAAGCACCCAAGATTACTTGGAGCTCTTCCCGCGTTTGTCGCCTTTGTCAGCTGTGCAAAGCTGAGCTCGCCTTCTTTACAGCTCAAACCTTGGCAAAAACCCTTCATAATATTAACATGTGCAGTGGTAAAATATAGAAATTGCCCACTTCAGCCACAGGGGGAGGAGAGGCAGGGGGGAAGTGGAGGAAAATGAAATTTAGATGTTGTGCTGGAAAACCTGAGCAGTCACTCTGGCAGTGGTCTGTTGGTCACTGCTGTCTCAGACCCAGTTTATTGGTTCCCGGGAGATGTGAGACCTAAAAACACAGGCTCTGACTCCTCCTGCTTTGATCACACACTCTGCAAGCAAGATTACGTGTATAAAAGAGCAAAAGGCCCTGCCTGGGAGCAGGCAGCGTTTCTTGGATATCAGCTCTGGAAGCTGATGCTGCAGAGAGGAGCTGTAAACGCATCCCTGCAGGAATCCACTCCCAAATCGTTCCCATTCCTCTGCCTAAGGCGGAGGGCTGGGCTGGCTGTTCACTCCTAGCTTAAAAGAGCATTTCACTTTCACTTTAAATGGATGGAAATGGGATTGGTGAGGCACACAAGCAGGATGTTGCTGTTGTCAGGTTTGCTGTGTTGCTTGCGCATTACCTTGGGCTCCTTGAAGAGAGACGGAGTCCCCAGAAGTTTGCTGTTTTAATCCTCTCAGTTTGTCTGGTGACTGCCTGGATTTAGTTGTGGATTTGGTAAAGAAATGGACATCATTAGTGGAACAGGTGGAACAAAGCCCTTGGAGATTTGTTTGTGGAACACACAGAAGATAAGTTTTTCACAATTGATGTTGGCAGTGGTATTTCTGGGCTTTATGGGTATTCCCAGGCTTCATGGAAGCCTGTTCTGTTTATAAGGTGACACAGACAGGCATCCCTTTCCTTTTTATGACATATTCCCCTCACACAGGAGTTTTAAGAGATTTAATTTGTTTAATATTACAGGAAGATTTTCATAATGTCCCAGATGTGGAATTTACTTCCGAGTGTGAAAAACGAGGTTCACTTTCCTGTGAGAATTTAAAAGTTTTAATAAAAAGACAATAAGAGACATGAACAATAAAACAAAAGTTACAGTGCTGGGTACTCTTGGCTCCTAGCCAAGAGCACACCTGAGATCTGGGGTAGTCTCTTTTTTATACAGTTCTTACTGTCTATTCTTTATGCATATTCAAACTTTTCCAGGAACTGTTCTGCATGGACACTCTTTGGGTCCGCCTTTTTAGCATGCGCATTTCCTGGCCTTGCGGTTTTATTCCTCTTGATTTTCTGGGCTTGGGTTTCTTAATTCTTAATTCCTAATTCTTAATTCCTCAGACAGTGAGGGTTGATAACAGCTTCAAGCTTTTTTATACTTCATGCATAGTGTTGATAACAGGCTTCTTCATCCTTTATGAAGAGAACTGATGGTAGCTTGTGGGCCTCTCTTGTTCTCCACACAGGGTGTTGATAGGAATTTTGTGGGCCCCATCCTCTGTCCTCTTGGAGGTTATCTTACCCATTGAGGTAGTTGAAACATACTTGCTGAACTCTTTGCTATAGCAAAAGCATTTCTAACACTATACAATATTCATCTTAACACTATATAATATTCATCATGCCTACAAAAAGCCAACAATGCAATATGCATTTATAACACGAGCAAGAATAATCATATCTGTACTTTTAAATTATTTTAGGTTTGCTTAACCTTGGAGGGAAGGTGAAAGGGGGAGGCAAAACTATTCATGCTTAGCTACACTGACAGTCAGGTAAATAAAATTTATTTGCCTTCTCCCCATTTAAGATTCCCCCAGCTGCCTCCACCAACTCTCCCTCATTCTTTTTTTCATATTTCATCCTTAGTTTTAAATCTTACTCTGAATGACAACATTAGCTTTCTAAACTACTCAGCAATATCAGTTTCCCCCCAAAGACTTCCCTGAGGCTGATTTGTAGAGGCTGCAGTTGTCTCTCTATTTTTTTTCCCTGTGACTTACATTGAACAATACCCTCACTAATGACATTTCCCCAGCAATGATGCACCAGGGAAAAGCACGGAGCGAGAAGCAGGAATGATGAATACATTCTAAATGGATGGAGGAGGAAGTGCTACAATTTGCTCCTCTATCACTCCATAAAAAAAATACAATTCTTGTCTTTCTCCATCAACCACAAAGATGGAGCACCGTGCTGGAATATTCTTAGATAAATCAGGCACGACATTGCACAGTGAATTTTTGCACCCTTGCAAAGAAAAGCCAAGCCTAAGCTTGCAAGTTGTGTCTGTGTCTGTCTAGATAGCCTGATTTAAAAGCCTCAGCTAAGAGAAAAGACTGACATAAACTCGGGATGAAAATGCAATAAATTATTTCCTGTGGGGGGAGCAGGTGATGTGCAGAGGAAGGGTCATTCCAGTTGGGCAAAACCAGTCATTAGAAAATTCCCAGCTGCTTCTCCTCTCCTCTGAGCTGCATCTGGCTGTGTCCTCCTGGATCATTCCCTTCTCTCCTCCACCTGTTTGCTCAGGGATAGACCCTGGAGTTCCAGATCTCTTAAAAGGCAACCAAAAAGGCTGCACTTCCTACTGAAGCCTCATCTAGACATGCCTGTGCTCCTTGCCTGCTGTTGATATTTGTTTCACAGCCCAGCCTCTAAAAACCAGACTCTTCTCATTCCCCAGGCCCCTTACCAGGATCTGCTAAGAGCCACTTGCACCTGCCCACGATCAGTAGATAAAGCCACAGCTGATACTTCAACAGAAAGAACTTTAATTCTGGCTGGGAGCTCTCTGGAGTGCACACGAGCAGCTTTGCTGGAATAACTTGTGGTTTTCAACTTTTCCCTAAGAAGGAAAAATGTGAGGAAACTGCCCTGAGTTTTCTGGTGCTGATACACAAAGTTGTCTCCTCCCTTGCCTGCAGCAGAGCTCCTTGGGTAGGAGACATTGCAGGTGTTCACAGCTGGGGACTAAACCAGAGGTGTAAACTGTTTATTTGCTGTTTACTTGGAATTCTTGCTTGTTCTAGCTGGAATTTGATGCATTGGAATTCTTTGACAGCAGGAATTATGCTGAACTATCACATGCTTGCACTGGAGAATATCTGGGTAGCTTAGCAATGTCACACGAGATAATAGAAAATGTCATTTTTACTCAGCCATCACAAGGTGCCTTATAGAGTGTGCTGTTATTGCACTTTGTCTTCACTTTTCACACAACATGGATTTCTCAAAACTGTGGAATCCCAGTTGGGATCCATCTAACCCAGAAAAGTATCAGAGGCAAACTTTTAGAGGAGTGTCTTTGTGAACAGGATGTTTTGGGATGCGTGAGCAATGATAGACCAGAGGATCAACCTAATAAAAATTGTAGCTTGAACTTTGACCATCAGTATCTGAATTAGATGGAGAAGTGGCTTTGCATTTGCATTTCACATTCCTTTCCTAGTAAGGTGTCAAGACCATGAATTTCACAAAAAGAAGCAGGTAGTGAAATACTGACACAATCCAGGGTGGAACCCTCCATTTCCCTGGAGGGTTTTAAGGTTCTGGAAACAATCCTAAGATTTCTCTGAAATTATTTTTTTCAGGATTTCCCTGGAAAACTACAATGCAGTGACTTGATTTTCAAATTTAGAGCATCTAACAACCTCTGCCTTGTCCCTTTGTTTGTGACAGATTTAAAGAAATTAATTTGCTTTCAATTTGAACAGGGTGAGAGAATGGGCTGCTAAGCTTGCATAGATGAAACTCTGAAGAGAATGCAGAAAAAGAAAACTTTTCTTTTTACAACAGGCTGCTTTGTAGAGCCATAAAGAATAATTGGCTTCTGCTTAGCACTAATTTGCTTAATTTCAAAGCATGTTATCCTTTCCAGGCCTCAGAACTGATGCCAATATGTGTTAGTGAACACTGAGCTGAGAGCCCCGTGCTGCTGGCGGGTCAATATTGCTTGATTCCACTTAGGAGTCTATTCCAGGAGCTCATTAAACTGTTCTTGGGACTAGGACACTTGCACAGCTCAAATTTGCGGCAGCACAGAGCAGTCAGGAAGCATCTCTAAATATTTATGCATATCCAGTGGGACAAGCAAACACACGTATCAGCGAGCAAGCAGGTTCCCTCTGTGCAACCGCTGCTCTTGGAAAGGATTGCTAAAATCAGAGCAGAGATGGCCAAATGATGTCCTCCTTTAGCCAGGTTTGATTACCTGTGTGTTGGCTGGGAGCTTGACAGAGCTGCTGTGAGTTTTGCCCGTGCAAAGCAGGACGCTGTGCCTGAGAGCACCGAGGGAACATCACCTGCTGCATTACTTCCTGAGTGGTGAAAACCTGCCAGTCCTCAGAAGCTGTCTTGTAGCGTTTTGGTTTGATTGAAACCTTAACTCGTTTTGTTGACTCACTGGAGCCAAGAGAAAGGGAAAGTTTCTAATTTTGTCATGAGCAGAGCATTTTCTTCTGCTCCCTCAGGGATGAGCTGCTGTTGGAGGAGGGAGCTGCTCTCCCTGCCTCAGCAGAAGCATTTCGAGCAGTGGGTGAGCTGACCTGCTGCAGAGAGACTCTGCTTCACCTAAATTCTCTACCCCAGTACTAAACTCCCAGTTATTTAAGCATGGGTATTTTCTTTTTCTTAATTAGAACTCCTCAACTCATTATCTCTGTGCAGAGGCACTGGTCCCCCTGTCCATACAAACACAAACAGGAGACAAAATGAGATTGAAAGTTTAGGCATGGCACTACATCATCTCATTTTCTTGCTGCCTGTTTCTTTCCTTGGTTTCTAAAATAATTTCTCTTTTCAGGCCAGGATTTTAGAAGGAAAACTTATTCCTTAATTTACACTAAACAGCTTCACTTCTGTCTTATGAAGACTTTTTAAAGAAGGCTGGGTTTGCTGGAGGCAGTATTGGTGAGGGGCACATGTGGGCAGTTAAAGCCTCCACTTAAAAGCTTCCCAGAATTTGTCTGGAAATAATGTGGATAGCAAGAAATGTAGGGAAGACAGTAAAACACAAAATAACTCATTTAAACAGGAGGATTGAAAAACTGAGGGATTTTTTTTCTGCTGGTGATGTTTAATGGAGAGAAGAGAAGTAAGTTAAAATAAACAAAGCATGTGGAGATGTATTTTTTACAGTATTTTAATTCCTGTTATTTATCTACTGCCTTTTCATTTATTATCACAATTTATTTCTTTCAGCGTTGGGGGTAAAGTGCCACAGTTGAGATAACAGGGACTAAAAGTGGTCTTTGGGTGGATGTAGGGGCAGGGAGGGAACATCCCTGAACCCCAACAGCATCCTCAGGGATCAGTCACGGGGTCCCTGGGGGAGAGAAGTCAGGGTCCTTTTCTAATCACCACGGTGCAGGAACAGTGAGATAATCTGTAAATGCAAAATTCTGCAATCAACCAAATTAACATAAGCTCTAAGCCATAATTAATGATAATAACAAAAAAGAAGGCATTTACTTGGAAATGCAAGTGCTTAATACCTCCAGAAAAGGTTAATGGGAGAGAGAGATCCAGTTTTAGGGATTTCTGCAGCTATCTAAATTTCAAAATGGCAGTGTGAAAGTTGTATGAAGCTGATGCTGTGTATCAGCTCACGCAGCTCTGGAAAAATCTGCTGTTGTTTCCTCTTTGCTTCTTTCCAGTGGCTGAAATGGTGCCACTGCTAAACTGGTGGAGTCACTCCTGACTTGTGGTTTAGCTGGGACCAGAAAAGCCTAAATTGCTGATTACTGGGTATTAAATATATCTGAACTTTCTTCTTCCTACAAGCTTGTGTGGTTCCAGCTTCCTCTTCGCTTTATCCCCTTCCCCACTCCCAGACTGAGTCTCTGAGGGCTCTGTGGTGGGAGGTTGTTTTGAAGCAGGGCTGTAAAGCAGCTCCATATTCTGCAATCCTTCCTTCTCATTACAAAATATCTTAATATTTTTTCACAGAGTGGCTGAAAATAAAGTGAAGGAAAAAAAAAAGGAGCTGGCAATGAGAATTGGCATCAAGATATACTTTGAACTATTATTGCATAAACACTGAGAGTAGTTATGTCTAATGGAAGCCAGAAACTACAGCTCGGTGCAGTAGCCAAAATTTGGAGAGTGCAATTATGGTAAAAAAACCCTAAATAGCCAAAAAAAAATTTCCCCAAACAGCCCTTTACCCATGCAGGGAGTAGCCAGTGACCTGGACTGTGAGGACTGGGAGTCTGTGTTTTAATCTTTGCTGTAATGGTTGATTAAACTATTCTTGGTGGTAGAAATGTGTCTCCCTATTTTAAGCCCGGTGATCTGCGTGCCTCCATAGCAGCTTGGAGTTGTGAGCTTCAAAGAGCTGAAAGATGCCTCAGCGTTATTATTTCACAACATTGAAACAGCAGATGCTGCAAACAGAACAGAGCCACGGGCCAGGCATTTTGGTACCTCCCCGTTCATCATGTCATGGATTTAATAAATATCAAGTGTGTGCTGAGGGCACCAGTCCTCATCTTCCCAATTAATGGAAAACAAGCAAAATTTTAAAGGAAGAATTTAAATAAAACCCTGAACCAGGGATGAGTAGAGCTCCAGGACAGGATGTGCTGCAATTTGGGCTGTTCTGGTGTATAACCAGCTCGTGGTCATCCCCCTGCAATAAATCATTTCAAACTCTACCAGCAGGGCAGATACTTGGGGAATAATAAGGGACATGGCTGTCGGTACCCAAATAAAGTTGTCAGGTTGAAAGTCTTTGATTTTCTTTTTTGATGTCTCTAACTTGATATGGAGTGGAAGTTCGTGGCCCTTGTGGCTGCGTGTGCAGGAGTCACTGCACGGCCCCGTGTGTGAAAATAAGCATCCCACCTTGGAAAATCAAAGGTGCTCCCTGCCAGCTTCCAAGCCCCACCATGCAGCTGGAATCAGCAGCCCCAGGGTGGTTTGACACACACTCCAGCAATATTCCTTTTGCCATGCTGTTCCTGACTCTCTTAGAACCAGGATGGCACGGGAAGTGAGGGATCTCTCCCCTGTTTGCTGAGGGGAGCAGCAAAATCTTTGGGTGAGGATTATTTTCAGCGTGGAACACTTTTGTGTCTTAAAAAACAATCCCGAGTGGCTTGGCTGAATTTATAGAGGCAATGATGTAGCCAACACTGCTGATAAATACCTGGGGATGGAAATCAGTGGGAGCAATTGGGAAACCTCTGTCTGCATGTTGAGGCACTTTCTGGTTTTAAATGCATAAATTCATCTCTAATGGGCGTAATATAAAAACAGTTTTCTTGATGACTCCAAGGTTATATGCATTTTCCATAGAGATCCAGACTCTTCAGCTTCTAGTGAGAGATCTATAAACATGAGAAATGTCTCATAACAAACCAAGGATCTTTTATAAATAGAAAAATAACTTCAGCAGGGACTGCAATTGAAGGAAATAACTGCGCTGTTTCCAACAACCTTTATTATTACTAACTTAGGGCTTCACTTTTGTACTTTTACCTTCTGCTGCTCTGGGAGCACATAATTGTCATTGCTTTTCAAATGTTCCTGCTGCAGCTGGATTATTTTCCATGAGTTTTCTTTCTCTCTTAAATCGGTGGCTCAGAGCGTTCCGGATCCCGGTTTAGCATCTGCTTTCTTTGACTGTCTGCTTCTCTGCACCCTTCTGCAAGGTGATATTTAAGTGTCCTTTGGGATGTGTGACAGACTGCACTTCACTGTCCAAAATGGGACAGAAGTGGACATTTCCCTGATCCTTCTCCAATACTTTGTTTTAAATGTGTTTCCCCTCCATCCGTCGGTTGATTGCCTCTTGTGGTGAGTTTTTTACCCCCTGATTCTGTTTTGTTTATCCTAATAGGACAAAAGCTTTTAAAGGTAACTTTCAGTTCAATGATGGATAATGGCAAACGGGTTATTACAAAAATTACTTTACAGATATTGCCAATTTCTTATTTTTTAAAAAATGTTTATCTACACGGGAAAGCTATTGCACAGCAAGGTAGAACATGAATTTAAAGCAAAGTAACTGCTTCACATTAGTTTCCCACAAGGAAGCTGTCATCCTGCACGCTTAATCCACTCCCAAATTTGGCTGAGTAAACTTGTGTAAGTGTATCCTTGCTGTGAAATGCTGTCCACATTGAGAAATAAATACAAAAGAGCTTTCCAAGCTCCTTTCCAAGAACTAATGCACCTTCCTGGTCCCCTCTGCAGTGGTACTGAGTGCCTCTGAGTTTATGATGTATTTATCCTTCTAACAGCCCTGTGTCTTTCCCAAGGCTGTGCAAGAAGGCTGGAGTAGAGGAGAGAGGTGAATTTATTTTCCCAAGTCCAAAGCTGGCTTTGTCACTGCCGGGCCTTCCTTTCCCTCCACGAGCTCCTAAACCTGTCTGCTCAATCATAATTCCATTTATCCTCCACTCAGGTGTGACTCAGCTGCACAACAACACTGGTGGCTCTTGCAAGCTGAAGTTGTTATTTCCTGGCCATGTGATGTTTGTGTTAATTCAGGTTCTCATTTGCATTCAGTGAAAGTAGAGGAAAAGCTCAGTGACGTTTCAGGCTCTCAGGGTTTTGTTGTTCCTGGGTACGTAAGTCCCATGGCCTTTAAATAACTTGAGAATCTTCTTTTTTTTTTAGGAAAATATTGAATAGCCTGTTTTAAATAACTTGTGCTCCCCGTGCTTGCTCCTCTCTCAGAGGAATTGCATTTGCATAGAAAGAGGATTCCTTAAATAAAGGCACAAAATGTGTTTTTTGAATAGAAAGAAACTCAGCAGCCAGAACTAATATTAGGATTAAGCACTGCCCTTCCAGCTGAGTAACAGGCTAAGTCAAAACTCCACAGCATTTTGCTGAGTGTTAGAATGAAATGGAGTTTTAACTACACATAGATCCATTTATTCTTTTGCCATACATAAGGAAACAGAGGATTCCAGACCCCTCCCATCTTCCTGCCCGAGATCTGACATCTGGAGCAAAGGAAGCCTTTTTTTCTGCATTGCTCAGAGGCCTGACAGCCAAAACAAGGTGAAGGTTGGACATCACCAAACACTGGATTTTAAAATGCAAATGCATTTTGTTAATTCTGAAGACTCTTAATTCTCTTGGCTTAATGCAGTGGAAAAGCGAATCTGAAACGATCTTTTTTATTTCAAACCGAGGTTGCTTTGCCTTGTTTCTGCTCAGATTTGCTTCCCTGGCTTGGCTGGGGTTTCCCATTTCCTGGTTTAGGGTCCATGAAGGACGTGGAGCATGTGGGTAGAAGCTGCTCGTTGGAGGCTGATTGTCAGGGGAGGGCAAAGATTTAATCCATCAAGAGGAGTTTTCCCACAGTATTTGGTTGGTTTTTCATTTGTGGTGGGTTTTGTTTGGGTTTTTTTGCATTTCTTTTTTTTTAACTTTTCTACCTGAACTGGGAGTGTTTAGGTTAGCAGCACGTCCGTGTGTGTGGAGACCAACCTGCTTCCAGAAAATACACTTTAAATCCCTGGAAACTTTTCCAGCCTGATATGTTACTAAGAATAGGAAAATCATTCCCTTGAAATATTGCCATTAATGTGTGGCATACGTGGATGCATTTCTAGGGGTTTTATTTCATAATTGGCTCACAGACAGTCACAACTCACTGCAGCTCTCACCACCTACTGCCAGATTGGTTGGGGTTTTGTTTGTTTGTTTTTTTTAATACCTGAGGTCTCTGACTTTGGGTAATCAAAAATCCTGGCTTATTTTTATTTTAACACCGAACGAAGGGTTCAATCTGTTTGTGATACTATGACTGACATTATTTCAAAGCAGATTTAGAGATAAGTTTGGTCCTGACATTTAGTCAGCAGGTGGGTGTTGTTTATTGCCTAGCAATTAGAACTTATATTAACATAATATCTCCTCAACTTCAAAAATTTCTGAGAGCTCTCCATGAACAGATTCCCAAGAGCTCTCCCCTGCTCTCTTCCCTTTGTCTTTTCACTTTCCCACCTCCACAGCCTTCCACCCACCTGCCTTTAAACGTGCTGTTTCAAATTTAGAGTTCAAGAAACTTTGTTTAAAGTCTAAATCATGAACGATATTTTCTTCTAGGGCAGAAGCAGCCCACAGCCCCTTTATTTTAAACCAAGTTAAACCAGTGCTTTTTCAGTCTTCAGAAACTTTTTTCCCCCCCACTTTTAATATTTCTCTGTGAGCACTTCACTACAGAAAACGTGTGGTGAGCAGGGCAGAGCCCGTTCCCCATCTTGAAGTGATCCAGGTGCAACAAGTATTCTCCTTTCCACCTGCATCCTCAGGGTCCCTTTTCCCTCAGCATTTTCTCTGATGCTGTTATCAGTTTATTATGGAGATGCATTCATGAGGTTTCTATTACATCTGCTTTTTATGAGGTTGTCACACTCATTTTTACCTCTGAGCTAAGGGGTTTTCTGCAGGAGAAAGTGAAAATGAGACGGTTTGAGCTAAAGATGCAATGAAGGCACATGAATGTGAAAAATGAAACCTAATCCAAATGTATTACTTTGAAAACAATTTCTAATTGATTTCAAACTCAGGTTGGAAGACCTTGCTGTCCACAGCCAAACATTCACTGCTGCTCTGTCACAGGCTTTGCTCACAAAGCTGGATTAGCAAAATGGTGAGGATTTCTGGTGAAATCAGACAAAACTGAATATTGTTCCTGGGCATTTTCCCCTGTGCAAATCCACCTGTGCACACACATTCTTAGAGCAAATTTTCATCCTTCTTTTCAACCTTTATTTTTTTAAGCTTAAGCTCCATCATTTCGGTGCTAAGGAACAGCACTCGGTGACCTTGTCCTGTTTTCTCCCCAAACCCTGAGAGAGGATGTTTTTCATCAAAGGAGACACCTCCCTCCCTTGCCTGGGAGGAAAAAGTTATTCAAAGAACCGCAATTAACACCGGGCAAATCAGCTCTGGGGAATCATCAGTGCCTTGCTCTGATCCTGGGGCCAACGCTGAAGGATCAGATGCTGCTCCCCTCCCTTGCAGCCACCACCATCGCACAGTGCCATGTGCTGGGTTCCTAAATCATCCCGACCCTCCCAGCACTCGCTCTGGGGAGGAGCAGGAACAACCTTGTTTACTTTCCGATGCAAAACCGCTGCTTCCAACCCCAGTCGTGAGGAAGAGGATAATTGGGTGCAAAAGTGGTGAGGAAGGGATGAAATTCTCAAATCGAGTGAAATCCAGTGAGGCTGTTCTGCCACATTGGTACCTCCCCGACCCGGCAACGAAATTAAAGGAGCTTATCCTGAAAGAGAGCAGCTCCTCTGGTGGGGAGGCTGCCCGGGTAAGCAGCGGTGGTGCTGCTTTTTATTAGAGGAGAGACAGTAAAAGGAGACCCGGAGCTCCCTGGGAGTGGGGATGGAGCATCCCGGCGGGATCACCGGACAGAGAGGTGTGGCACCGGCCAGGAGAGATGGCTTTTGGGCGAAAATGGGAAAACCATCAGTTGGAACGTGTGCAGGCTTTTTTCAGGCTCAGCTGGAAAGGAGGAAAATGGGGAAAACGGCTTCTCCCCTCCCAACTAAAGCGGCTCCCCGGAGATGAGAGCGGTGCCAGTTTACAGCAACCCGAGCGCTCCCACAAAGAGCTGACAGCAGCCTTTATCCCCCAGATAACGAGCTTGACAAGTCTCTTTGCCATTTGGGCACATTGAATTCTCAGGAGAGCTTCACATGAATAAATCATTGCCTCTTTAGTGACTATCCAGAATTAATGATCCCCCACCTTTTTTTTTGACAAGCACTTCTCTTGCTGCAGGTTGTGACTTGTGGCTCCTTGGAGGGTGGTGACAACGGAGGAGCCCTGGAGGCTCTTGCTTTCTCCTTTTTGGATATTCCAGTGACTTTTCCTGCCACTGAATAGCTGAACAAGTGTCTATAACTACCAAAAAGGCTAACGTTTTCAGAAAAGCAGCATAGAGCTGGGAGAAGAAATCCCAAATGAAAGGAAAACCACGTTAGATCAAAGTCAGGATCAAAAGAAGGTAAAACTTTCCCAAGTTTGAAAAGTAGGATTTAATTACCGTTCATATTGAGGCACTTCTTGCTTCAGGTTTTCCTTAGCAACACCTCGAGCTGAGAGAAAACACCTTTGTTTAGATACTTCCATCATAAAATGGAGGCCATGAATGTTTTCCTTGTGTGTAGCCTTGTTTTCCCAGACAGTTTGTGTGTCCTGAGGGGTGCAAAAAGTCTGGGGAAAAGCCCTGTATGTCACGACATAGCTGGAATATCAAACGAGTGTGACCCTTTAGTCCCTGATTTTTGCTTCCATCTGATTCGAGTGTGAGACTGAACCACATCGCATTTTTCTTCAGTTTGTGTCTTATCTACTATGATGTATTTTTTCGTTGGTTTTTTTTTGTTTATTTTTTTTTTCAAACTTTGATTGGAAAAGTACAGAACTGACTCCAGGGAGTGGAAAATATAACTCGAGACCTCACCATACTGAAAACAAAAGGAGACATAGAAAGAATCCCAAATCCCTAACTTTTAAGACATTTACTTTGGAGGGAAGTAGGAGTCTGGAGCTGTATTGTCAGTATTTCAGCATTCGCAGTGCTGCAAAGAGAATAAACTCTTAAATTCACCCTGAGGTTCAGTGGGTCCAGAGGAGGTACTAACTTTTCCAGCTGGGATAATTCTCAGAGGTACAAAGATAAATGTTGAGGGCAGCAAAAGCTTTGTAGTTTCAGTTTCACAGCTGTGAGTGCCACCTTTAGAAAATCTCTGCTTGAGCAGCAGGATTAAACTTCACCTGAGTATATTCTACCCCAGAGTTTGAAGCTGTTGTTCCCAGGCTGCACGAGATCAAAATTGGTGCTTTACAGCTGGGTCTTACCAAGGAGGAAAAGGGAGAGAAGGGGAATTAAGAAATTTTATTAAACCTTGTGGTATAAAGGTTGGTTTGAAGTAACTGTTTCAGAAGTATCCAGCAAAGAGGTGAGAGAGTAGAAGCAAAATATTCAGAATAACCACATTTATGGCTGATACAGAACAGCTGAGTGTCAGATGTATTCTCTCATGGCTAAATTGGCTTGTTTTACAAATCTGGACTTAGGCCAGAGTTTGAGTTATGTAATCTTTGAGTTGTAAAATCGAGGCTTACATGTAAATGTGTAGCTTTTAAACTATTCTTTTTATCATTAGACTTAAGATCTGATCTATGTCAGGAACTAAATTAACATATCTTGAAATGAATTTGCATAACCTGAAAAATAAAAAGGTTCGCAGAGCCTAAAATAAATTTACATTCCTAATAAAGTATTAACATATCCAAAAATGGATTTTAAATAGTACCACTATATTTTAAATCATTCCTGTATATTCCTAACAAACAACTCTGATTTGCATGTCCTGACTTTGCAATGTAACACAGAACTGGTAATTGAGTGGTTTGTAAATCAGCTTTTTAGCACTCTGCTGCTGCCACCTTTGTTCGTGTAGATGAGAGCTAACAGTGAAAAAAGACAACCAAAAGCTTTGCCTTTTGCACGTGGGAGCACTGAAAATAAAGTCAGAGTTGGCAGTGGAAAGGATGTTCCGGGAGATGCTTTATTGGACTCAGCTGAAACCTGAAGTGCAAAGCTTGGACCAATCTTTATGCATTCAAAGTGTGGCCCTCAAACCCACAGCACTTCTCTCTCAGTAGATAAAATCAGGGTCACAGAACTGTAGAATCAGAATGGTTTGGGTTGGAAGGGACCTTAAAGATCATCTCATTCCAACCCTTGCTTTGGAGACACCTTCCACTGTCCCAGGATCCTCCAAGCCCCATCCAACCTGGCCTTGGACACTTAAGGGATGGGGGTGAGGACTTCGGGCCGTCCCTTAAGAGATTATTCCATGCAAATACAAGGTGTTTGTTATTCTGCAGCATATTTCTTTTTTGCAGGATAAGTTTTTTTTGCTGAAGCCCGGAGGAATTGCTAGAGAGACTTTGGAAGCAGCGTGGCGGGACTGAGAACTCAGTGAAGGGTTTGGATGGAGCTCTGAGCAACCCGGTCTAGTGAAAGGTGTCCCTCTCATGGCAGTGGGATTGGAACGAGAGGGTCTTTAAGGTCCTTTCCAACCCAAACCACGCTGGGATTCTCTGATTCTACCAATGGGGGAGGTCCTGACACCTCAGCATCAGCAGCTGGCCCCGGATGATGTTGGAGTGTCAGTGCTTGAGTCTGTAGCCGGGGATGCATAAAGGCTCTGATTCAACAAGGTACTTCAGCTTTAGGAGTCCTACTGAAATCAACTGAATGAGGCATGTGGCAAAGTTATGCACATAAAATCTTCTGTAATGGAGCCAAGAGCAACTCCCTTTGAAATCTGCCATTGAGTTTAATCTCCTGCTGCAACTGAAAGACTGCTTTTTAATAGGAAGAATAGGAAAAATAGTGAGATTGGGCAGTAATGTGCTGCCTTACAGTTTTCTGCACCCTCTGCAGATGGCACGAGCTGGCAGTGAAATTAGAAGGTGAGGCAGGGAAGACACAGCTCTCGTTCTCACTGTGGTTTTCCCCAAATCCTTCCCAGTTTTTTTTTTTTGAAATGGCCTCTTTTGGGTCAGCTCTCTCGCTGATGGCAGCTGAAATCCTGCCAAGAGACCCAAACCCCACGGCCAGGCAGGGAAAGCCATTGCTGTGGCTGTTGGGAGCCTCTTAAAATATTAAGTGATGACTCTTGGGGTAGAAAAGGAGGAACCAGTGTATGGTTTAATTTGTTTAGCAAATTCCATCCATCACCCTCACAAGACTGTGCTGAAGGGAGCGAATAGTTTTAACCTCAAACCTGTGAGGGGACGTGGGGCAGCTCAGAGCAGTTTGTAACATCTGGAAGGCCACGTGGGCTCCTTTTGTCCCCTTTACAACCATCTGACTGTGCCAACCTGATTTTAGCTGTCACAAAAGTTCCTTTTTATTTGCTGGCTTGTGATTCTCCTTGGCAAAGTGGCCCCGTGGCAGGAGATTACTCAGCCTGCTTAACCTTCCTCTCTTTTTTCTCTCTTTTGCTTTACTCATCAATCCAGCCCTTCAAGCTACCTGGTAAAGCTCTGACTGCTTCTTTTGCTGCTGATAGTTAGAGCAGAAAATTATAATAAATATAAAACCCCATGTATATAGGGTTTTTGTGGGGTTTTTTGTTTGGATTTTTTTTTTTTTTTTTTTTGTGTGTGTCCCTATGGCAAACTGAGTGGAAATCCTGTGAGTGAACATTGTGTGGACAGCACTGAAACAGAGTAAATAAATGAACTACATGATGTTATTTATAGCAATTAGGGTTTTGGAGCATAATATCAGCTCTTTATAAAGACCTTTGTTTGTCTCTGTTATGTAACCCTGCTGCCCTCTCCATATGGTGGGGTTTGTGTGTGGTTAAGAGCCAATAAATCGTTCTTTGGGGATGAGTTCACAGGAAAAAGGACAGTAGGTGCTGAGATGATAAATATTCAGTAGGTGATTACTTGTACTTGTTGTTATTTTACTTTTTATTACTCGCTGTTATTCCTGGTATGGCCTCCCTTTTAAAACTCCAGGAATAAACCCCGAAGGCCACAGTGGAAAAGATTTTAAACTCCAGCTCTGAAGTGCTGACCAGGCAGGCAAGTATTGGCATCTGCAAAACCTCAGGTGAAATAGGTACAGAACATTCAAATAAATTTCTTTCACTAAAATTTATGGTCAGAACGCAAACCCTATTGGATCATTCATCAAAGTTTACATCAGGTTTTTTTTATTGGACTGGCTCATTATGTGTGTTATACTTAAACATTCATCCTTGAGGAGTGCTAATTTTATTTCTGCAGCCAGGAGAGCCAAATAAATCAATCCAAATTCCCTCTGCTCAGTTTACTGTGGGAATCAAGCACAATTCCCTGTTCCATAAACAAAAGAAGGAAAACAAATGGATGAGAGTGACAAATGCTTAGATAAGCATGTCTTAATCAAAGGCAGACCCACATCATGAGAGAAGGAAGATGGAGAAAATAGTTCAAGAAATTTCACAGAACATTTGAGCCCACCATACCTTGTAGGAGAAAAAAATCTCCCACTTTATGTCATGTACCAAGACTTTCATTTTGGCGAGGGATGATAAGAGTTGCCAGGTGTGTATATGGATATTCAGCAGATATATATATATATATTTTTTTTTTTAATATATATATATTCAGAACACAGCACAGAAATTATCTGAGAAACTCTCCTAGCTTTGAATTCAAAGCTGTCACTTTATTTCTCTAGCAGACAACATAATTATGTCAGAAGCACTAAGAAGCACAGAAATCCTTTACACAATGGGTGCCTGTGTTAGGAAAAAAAAATCAGAATTTGCAGAATGTATAAAATATGAGAAAGGTTTACACACAGAAATTGCAATTGAATACATTAAAATCAAAGGCAGGCAGAGAATGAATTAATTTGTTCAAATGATGGGATGTAGTTTAGTCAGGTTCTGTAATTTAATTTTAGCGAGCACTGTACTTCCTAATTATCTGTATACTTGGAGATGCATAAATAAATCATGAATTTTCTTTCTTGTATTCCAAGTGTTCATATACAAAAAAAATACTCCAAACCCAACGTTTTGGTAACTACAGTGTAAATAAGCCAAATATAAAGCAGGGGCAGCAGGCAATAACGGCTTTATGTGAGCAAAACCATTGTCGTGAAGTTTTAAAGCATCTGAGGAGCAATAAATTCTTACAGTTTCTCTGTAAAGATCACTCAGTTTGTGCAGGAAAATTAGAGGTGTATTTAGAGGTGCCTTTTTGCAAGGTAGAGACTGTATTTAAATTTGTTGGCGAATTTTTGGGTGCAAGAGGAGATGAATTAGGGACACCCATCGGGGTGGGCATGAGACAATCAGGAGAGGCCAGTTCAAAAGACACGTGTCTGTCCCTCTCCTCTCCTGATTCTATCACAGTGAGGATTAGAATATACTTTTATTTTTAGTTTTCTCCTGTAGCAGCCCCATGGTGGGAGAACCATGAAGTCAATTTAGGGTAGAGCAAGACGTTCTTGGCCTTCTGGAGCTCAACAGGAAGTCTTTTGGAGGGTCTGAAGACACAAAAATTGTCAGAAAACGTGACCAGGGAAGTATAAGTGCCTGATTCACTGGAAAAAGCAATGTGTAGTGTGCCAAAAATTTATCAGGTCATGTATTTTTTTTTGCATTCTTAAGAACAGTCAGTAAATAAACAACATAATAGGGGGAAATCAGGGAAATGATGAAAAACAAGGCCAGAAATAGAAAGGGATATTGACTTAAAAGAGTTGGTATAAATCACATAAAACTGATGGAAAGTATATATTAAATAAACCCCCTTGGGAGGGGTCACAGGCGTCAGGGTTTCCACACAGGCAGCTCTGTGATGGGAAGTGAAGTCTTTACCCTGTACCAGCACATTATTTTAATAAGGTCTCCTTGCTCCTCGTCCCTTCCTTCGTGACAGTTCCCATCTAGGTCAGGGCAAGAGCCAGGAGCATTATTTCTTTCTGCTGCTCTCCTGGACAGACTGGGACAGGGATTTCCTTCTGTTCCCTGTCTGTCCAGCACCTGGCACGGGGAGCTTCCTGTCTATGCTCAGAGCACCTCTGCCTCATGAAAATTGTGTTTTATTGGTATGAACAGATCTTATGTATTGACATTTTATTGGCAGCTTCACAGAAGTAAGAAACCCTCAAGGATCATACAAATCGTGGAATGGTTTGGGTTGCAGAGGACCCTAAAAATCATCTCATTCCACCCCCTGCCATGGGCAGGGACACCTTCCACTGTCCCAGGGTGCTCCCAGCCCCGTCCAGCCTGGCCTTGGGCACTGCCAGGGATCCAGGGGCAGCCACAGCTGCTCTGGGCACCCTGTGCCAGGGCCTGCCCACCTCACAGGGAGGGATTTCTTCCCAATATCCAACCTGCCTTTCCCCTCTTTCAGTTTGAATCTATTCCCCCAGGTCCTGTCACTGCAGTTCCCTCAAACCCCTCCAGTTTGCTGCAAGCTCAGGAAACTCCCTGGTCATTCCCAGTATTTGAGATATTTCCCCCCACATCTTGTAAACATCTAGAAGAGGTTCATGGACTAGAGAGAACCCATCCTTAGTGTCCTGCTCATTGTAACCACGCAGTAAACTCAGAATCAGTGTGGCTCTGGGCTCACTCCCTCCTCTACAACAACAAAACCACACAGAGGGGAATGAAGGCGATTTTTGCTCTGCTTTTGCAGCCTGGTTTGCAGTGTTCCACTCCAGTTAGAGTGCGGATCACTGTGATTCAATCAGTCAGCAGTAGCTCAAAGCCACCACTGGTTGTCTTTCTGCCCTGATAAGCAAAGATCTCCAAGTACACAGGCTCTGGAAAAAACTCGCCTTGGGTCACTCGCCTTGCTAGCAAGGATGCTGCAGTATTTTTGACAATATGCTTTGCTTTGAGAGGTCAGTGGCTTTTGGGTTTTTGGTGGTTTTTGTTCTAAATATGCCATTTACCTAAATTTTTGGAAAAATTGGAAACGTCGGAGTCTTCTTCACACAGCATCATAAGTAACAATTTCCTTGGTGTGTCCTAAATCTCCTGTAATTTTCATGGAAAAAACTGAATCCAAGACAAGCCATTTTTTACTGTTCAGAGAAATACAAAAATACTTAAAAAGGATTATTTGGCAGTTTGGACATCTGTTTTTAGGTGGATTCTCATAAGAGACTGCCCATCTGGATCGCTGGTTAATGGCTCTCGGGAGGCCAAGTGCACAGTGCTGAGCTGTTTGTGGTTTGTCATGTGAACTCTGTGACCCCCGTGATGTGTCCAGAGCCATTATGCACAATTCAGCTCCTCTCTGCCGAAAAAAGACAAAGGTTGGGAGGAATTTTGTTGCTGCAATTAAAGCAGGTCTCGATCAGAATCATAACCAGGCATTCAAAATCACCCAAAGAAGTATCCCTTGATCATCTCTGAAATGTTGCCTGATTCGAGTGCAGGATCTCTCCCTCTTTGATTTGAACAAGTGTTCTCTAACATGATGAGCTGTGTGTGATTAACAGCCCGGCTTACTGAATAATTATTAGCAGATAATATTCTTCAATTACTTTTCTTTACTTTGCTTGATAGAAAAAAGAAGAGATTTTTCCCAAATGTATTTACTACTTGAAATTAATGGATCATTTTAGCGCTGCGTTTTCTCTTTGTGAATGAGCAGGTCTCTGTGCACGTTTAGAAGTCAGAGTTGAAGCAGTTTTGCCAGCAGAGGTGGAATTTGGTGGCAGACAGGGCATTCCACATCTCCACAGCTTCTTTGCCTGACTCTGCAGTACCAGCCAGCCCCTGTGCCTTCCCTCCCTGCTTCCAGCACACGTGGGGCTTGCACCGAGATTCCGACAGTAATCCCCAAAATCACTGCTCTGTTTTTGCACACACAGACAAGACTATTTCCACATAACGTGTCATAATCTTCAGATCACTGTTTGGCTGGATAAACAGCATTACAAACGTGTCTGTCATGCTTTCACCCAGCAGCTTTCACTCATCAGCAGGGGCTGAAACGCAGCAATCTGTGCACTCCAGCAGCCTCAGAGGAGTGGGTTTTCCTACAGCAGAGAAGAAACAACGTGGGGCCTTTCTGAAATGTGCTTCTGTGCATGCTGCAGTTCGTATTTATCCTCAATCACGCACACCTCCCACACAGGTTTTTATAACGTATCAGGTGTGGGATCCCACTACAGACCCAGGGGGGCTGCAAATCCAGCCAGGGAACTGCTGCTGGTTTGGGGTTTGGGTGGCAATGAGGAGACGCCCTGCACAGGACTCCTGCAAACTCCAGCCTCCACACTCGGTGAAAATCAGGGACGTTGTTTGTAAGAATAACAGCCACTGACGATGGGTTTAGGTCTTTCGAGGTGGTGTTCCAGCAGGGGTCTGTGTGTGAGGGTGGTGCCACCCAAGGAGTGGTTTTGATGCGTGAACGTGGTTTTGATGATTGTTTGACGATTATCAGCTCTTTGCAGTGGGAAGATCAATGTTAGAGTTGCCACCTGACTTTTGGTCCCACTTTACAAGCTCATAGTGATCTTCCTTGAACTTCTGAAACATGTGGACCCCAATACTTGTTTTTTTTATGGGAAGACCTGCCTCCTTTTTGCAGTTTCGTATTTATGGATAAATAGGCTGCTTTTCTGGGTCATATTAGTTCTCATTTGCAGAGAACTAGAAATGGTTAACAAGAAATAATTCTGCAGCATTATAAAGTCCTATACAGCAAGGTGTTTTGTACCGTGTTAGTGCTCAGCATGCAGCATTTTTTAGTATCTGGCTTTTTTTTACACTGTCAAGTTTCAATAATGAAATTTCAGTGAACGATAAAGGCAGCGCAGTCCACATAATTTAGTTCCTCCAAATTTCATAACTTCTTGACAAAATAACAGCCAGCCACAACATTTTGATGTGGTTAAGTGCTCTCGTGTCTGGGGATATTTGCAGTAAAGCTTTGCAACAAGAAGTCAAATACTTGTCAGTCATTTAGCTCTGTTTGCCGATTTCTGGAAGGTTTTTTGATAGCCTTCACTTTTTTTTTCAGTCGAGGATTTCTTTAGCTGGAAGACTCTAATCCCATGGTAATAACGATAATGTTTTAACACTTCCAAGTGCCAGCTTTGGGAGTTTTCCTTCAGGATAATCAGTTCTTAGACTACAAACTTTCCCCATTTAATTTCTCTAGAGCTTGGCTGCATGAACCAGAATCTTGAAGAAATAAAAATGAACAGAATGAATCTGATTGAGTGTGATAATCAGTATGAACATTATGGATTCATGACCCATTATTAACAATCCCTGACTGTTTTCTGGAGTAATATGTGTTCTAAGTACTAAGACTGTTCAACATTTCAAGACATAGGTTAAAAAACCAGATCTCCACAAACTGATTATAAGCTTTTAAAATGTAGTCTTCAAATTTAAATGCTTTTAGCCTCAGATATTTGTCTTTATGAAGTTACCAGCTGTGCTTGGACTCAAAAGTACCTCTGCAATGCTGAGTTGATTATGGCAGGGTTTGCATCTTTTATTGCAGTTTCACCAGAGTTAAATTACCTCTTAAAATGATCTGAAGCAGCTCAACTAAATTAAGATCTGTATTTAAAAGAAAACTTTTAAATGGGGGCTTTTCTGGAACTGCCTTTTTCTCATTATTTGGGCACTTTTATCCAGCTGAAATCCTGCAAAATGCTCCTGACCAAGTTTAACACCCATTTTTGGAGATGGGACCCAGGGGCAATGTGGCTCTCTGGGTCTAGAGGTGGTCGGAGGGGAAATATCTGCCTGTCCTTAGTGACTGCTGGATTGGAATGTATTTGGTTCTCCACTTGGATATTTCAGCTTTTTGAGGGTTTCAGGTAGGATAACTTGTCCTGGATCCTAAACATAATTAGCAGGAAATGCCAGTGCTTGAATGAGCGAGTTATATCAAGAATATGAATTGTATTTAAAAACCACAGTTTAAAATGTATTCCTTGCCATGCAAAAGGCAATTTTCTTGAACAAATAAAACAGCAGAAGTACAGTGGTTTAATTAAATATAGTTAAGAATTGGAAACCAATTAATTTCTGGAGAAATGGAACTGTGAGATATTTTCCATTAATTGTGCAGTCATTAACTTACCCTGCTTCTGCACCAACTGAATGGAATATTTAAGTAAAATCAAATGCACCGTGTCAGATTCAAGGTTCTTTCAAATGGATTGGGATAGAATGAAGCGTTACACGGAGATGACAAGTATACGGCTTAAAATCTTTTCTTTCTTTTTTTTTTTTAAGTGCACAATTTGCACGTCAACTAGATGGATGTTCACAGAATCAATTTAATCCCGAGACCTTTGATCAGAGATTTGGGGGGAGCCATGAAGACAAATTCTCCCGAAAATGTTTGCTGCTTTCTAATGGGGACAGGCACCGTTTGGGTACGGAGATGAAAGCACACCTAATCCTCTCTCCTCCTCCTCCTTAATAATACCCTTGGAGTCAGAAATTAGGCGCAGCAGGCAGAAGGATCCTGTGCAGCACATCTCTGCAGTAATAAAACAAGCAAGCTGTCGAAGGCCTGAAATAAGCAGATATTTCTCACACAGGAAGTCATTAATCTTTGGGGCAGCGGGACGAGAAGGCAGTTTGTTTCATTTTCACACAAAATTGAGGAATAATGATTTGGAGCTGTGCCCATGGAAGCTGGAACAGGCTGGGATAAAAGCAGCTCCAAGCAATTTGCCTCTGTTTCATAAGGAAAGATCATGATAAAGGATCCTTGGCTAGGATTAACCAAAAGGACCAGAAAACAGAGCCAAGTTTTCATTCGCCCCTTCCCAGGGGGTGAAGAAGAGGAAAATCATAAGGAGGTGAGCAAAGCAGAGGAAATGATGGGGCAGGGAGAAAACACTTCCGTGTGCCTCGTCCCCTAAGATCTGCCTGCAGCAGAAATCACAATTTTCACTCTGAACAAAAAACAGTTGTGGCCTGCACAGCAGGAAGTGTTCTTGGATGGACAGGACTGGTGGTTTAGTGCTTCAAAATATTTCTTTCTCGTTCTCACCCCAGCATGCAATTAACCCCCCAGAAAACAATTCCATGAGCGAAATGGGGAGAGAGGGATTTTTTCCATAATCAAATGGAGACACTGAAATGAAATAAATCTTTCGTATTTGGTCGTATTTCATGTTAATGTAACTGACATTTTGCTCCTGCTTTTTTTGATTTTCTGGGAATCCAATAGCTTTTATTATTCTTTTAACTGCCTCAGATTATCCAGTAATCCCCACTGCTGTGAACTGCATGGCCTCAGATGTTTTACAAGCCGTACTGAAATAACAAAGTTAACGTAAATCAATGCAGGGCGAACCTTGAAACGAAACCACTTGACCCCTATTAAAAGCTGCTGCTAACACTGTTTGCAGTTGTGCCTCATGTTTGAAATCACTTTATCATTCAATATGACATGGGGAAGCAGCAGCGTTGCTTTAAGGCATCATTGTTGGGAAAAAGAGTGGCCATGCCAGTGCTGCAGAGCCCTGAATCCCAGGAGACCTGGGCTGTTCCTCCACGTTAAATTAAAAGGCATTAATCGTTCCACATGCAGTATCCCAGATACAAATTCTTCTTGCTCTGTGCGACTCAAAAATCTCTCAGTCCTGGGCTTGTCAAGCCATAAAAAATCAGGAGGAAAAATAAACAAAGCTGTACTGCATGGCAGGAGGAAAAGACATGGGACACGTTTGTGATTCAACCAATAAATCTGCCTCTATAGGGTGTGGTATGCTTTTAAAAACTGGGCAATGGCTCAGCCTTCCAGTGACAGCAGCAGTTTTCCCTTGTGTGACCGAAGTATTCCTTGCATATAGGGTTGATGGGCATTTCCTCCCATGCCTTGGAGGAAATATCCATAAATAGGGTACCCACACTGCTGTTCTCAGGATTCAGACTTGAAAAACCTTCTCCTGTCTCCTCTCACAGGGCCTGGCATGAAAATGGATTGTGTGGAGCAGAGATTGAGTTTGTCCACGTCCGATGGGGCAGGGAGATAGCCCTGGAAGTTCTCCCTGTTACTCAGCCTGATTTTCCATCAGGTTTGTGGTACTTCACGGTCATCCTTCTCTGCAAATTATCATCTTGTTGGGAGTCTAAAGCAAAATACCAACGGATATGGCTTTGTTCTCCATCAAGTCTGCCTCATCTTTCTCCTTTTAGGGACCAGTTTGGATTCTATCTGCACTTCACATGTTCGTGACAACACTGAGACAAAAGAAAGGAAGGGTTTGCAGTGGGTTTGTTGGTAAAATGAACACACACTAAATTTAGCTCGTTGTTTTTCTGCATGATACCCCTTACGTTTTGTTGATACAATATCCAGCTTGGAATCTAGTCCAGCAGTAATGATTGCAAAGCAGCCTGGGGCAGGGGAGTGAGGGAACAGCAAACGGCAGCGCTGAACCAAATCAGTTCCTTCACATCCCAGCGTGGCTCCGTGGGCCTTTGTGATCATTAACTGAACTTCAGGGAGCTGGTGAAGATTTGCAGAGACAGCCTGTGTGCCTGTCTCCGTGGGGAAAGAGGATCCATCTTGCCCTGGATGTGTGCAGAGCGAGAGACTGGAGCGCGCGCCCAGTTCTGCCAAAATCCAGTGGATAATGGAGACAAACTAAATTTAGGCATCTCCATGTAGGCTTTTACAGGGGAGCAGGATGTCTGAATTCCTGTTTTAGTCTCTGAATGGAAACATGCCAGTACAGCTCATGGAAGTGGAGGTTTGGGAGCTCTTCGCACCCTAAAGAGCATGGAGACACCCCCATCTCCAAGGGGGGATGGGAATCTTTCCTCTTCTTTTTGTCTGTGGGGAAAACTGACAGCAATTGTGTTCTGAAATGGCTAAATACATTAAACTAAATACGAGAAGTGTTAAGTTAATGAGTACTAATCAAGATTAATACACTGAAATCACTCAGTCATCTTTTCAAGAGGAGGATAAGTTGGAGAGAAATCAAGCTGCATATGTCTGATAGCTGCACAGGATTGCTCTGGATGATTTAATGGGTAATTTTTATTATTTATGCTCTATGCATTCCCAGAACAAAATTAAATGAGGGATTATTGTGTTGAGTAATATCTGCAAGTGGATCTAAATACTGTTGAATTCACCAAATGTATGAAATCGTCAGAATCAGAGGATGTGGGGACACTGCTCCCCACACAAACGTAACCCCAACTCCACAGAAGAACAAAGGATCTCTTTTTCTCATTTTCAGATGTAACCTAACTTTAAAAATACTCTAGATCTTGTATTAGTTGCATATCTGTAGCCAGCGAATTGTTCTATCAAAGGGTCTGTTAGGAGAGTTAAGAAACTTGTAAGATTCAGTTTTGTTAAAGAAAAAACACCCAGCAGTGATTTACACACAGCAGGACAAGCACAAGAGAGGTGCAAGGCAATAAATGATGCATCTGCTCAGCTCTTCCAGCAGCAAAAGAAACAGGAAAGTAGAAGATGATGATGGGGTCAGAGAGAATTATGGAAAAACAGTGTTGTAGGGAAAGAAAAGGAGGTGAAAGCTGTATAACTTATGAGAAGTTAGGGCTTTTTTTTGTCATGATATTTATCTCCCACGGCAGGAATTAGACACAGTGTTCATTTTATATTTACTTCACGTGCACAGAATCTGAAAGGAGAAAAATCCTTTGTTATTTAAAGAGCTTGTGCAAGGCCACTTTTATTGCTGAGACCTAATAGCTGAGTTGAGCTGTTCATCAATGCAAATAATTCTAGATGTTTGTTTTGGAGATACTGACAGGGAAATGCAACCTCCATGCAATCAAATATATTCAGTAAGCCATAATTGCCAATTTTTCCATGCCTATCACACCTGGTTGGGTATTTTTCTGAAATGTATTTTGGCAGAAAATGTTCATTTATCCATATTGGTAATTATATTCATCAAAAAGAAAGGATCAGTTTTGACAATTTTCTTCAGTCTTAATGTCTATCAAACTTGGAATGGTTTAAATCTTTTAACATTTTCCTAAATTAGGAAATTCACTTTTCACTTTTTGAAGCAACTTTCATTTCAAAATGTAAGCTATTTGTGAGGAAAACTGTGTTAAAAATGAAAACGTGTTGGAGTCAAAATGAAAGCTTGACCTGAATCTACTTATTTCTCCTGTTCACATTTTCACTTCACAGCAGCTTTTTTACCATTATATTTTTTCCCAGCTTCCTAAATTTCATGAAATACGAGGGAAGCAATGCAGGATGTGTGAAACCTTCTGCTTTAAAGAGACAAATCTGGACTCCTCAGATGTGAGAAGCTTAGAATAGATGAATTTTTCACCAGGAAAGGTAATATTTTGGGGCATCTTTCTACTTCTCTTCTTGTTTTTAAGCTGTAGGACACTTCAGATTTTATTTTCATATTCATGAAGCTGAGTAGGTTTTTTCTTTTGGTTGGTTGGGGTTTTTTTTAGCAGTGGCTGAACTTTTCTAACAGGCCTTTTCTGGAGCTTTAACCCAGAAGGAAAGCCCTGAGTGTCGTGCAGTGCAGATGAAAACCTCCCTCTGCCTGCCTGCCCTTTTATAAATGTTTCCACGGAGAAAATGTTCTGACACGCTGCGGGTTTTCCATTTATTCCCATTTCCATCTATATCCTGGTCACCCATGAACCAGGATGGGGGAATGTAGCTGCTGCATTAGGGACGGGTCAGGACCACGACATAAAAACTCCAGGCCTGGAAGTCAAAAGGCATTTTATTATGATAAACGCTCTTTTTATAGACGGGTCCGCATGAGCGGCACGTGATTATTGGCTCGTTGATCAACACCCCTCGACACCATTGGTTAACCACAACCAACACCCATTTCAAAACATTTTACAGGCCAATTACACGAAAACACCAGGTGCAAGATGGTTGCAAGATATTTTAGCATTCTTTTACTAAAACTTCTCATGGTTCCCAGCTCGGTGTGTGAGAAAGTTTTACTTGAAAATTCCTCTCCGTCAGTGTCCACAGGGGAACATCAGTGGTGCCCAGCAGGCTGCAGGGACAGGTATCAGCTCGGAGCAGCTGCTGGAGCTGGCAGCCCTCACTGGGCTCTTCCTGGCCCTCCCCAAACTCTTGCTCGACTCATTTTTTGTCATGCAGCTCAGCTCCCTGGCCCCGGCTCCCTCCAGGCAGCTGAAGTTCCACGATAAAGGTAACAAAATCCCCCTTTTGGGCTCTAAATGGGATTTTCCTGACAAGGCACACCAGTGCTGGCACTCAGACACCGGGCCCTGCCTCGAGTCTTTTGGCTTTTTAGCAACTTCAACCCTCACCCCTCTGGCAGAACATCATTGTAGGCATTATTGCCATGGATTCTGAGAGTTAAAAAGCAATCTGTGGAAAGAGATTGACAGGGACATTTTTTAGTAGATTCTTCTTTATGAAAGTACAACATCCTGCATTGCTTCCCTCGTATTTCATGAAATTTAGGAAGCTGGGAAAAAATATAATGGTAAAAAAGCTGCTGTGAAGTGAAAATGTGAACAGGAGAAATAAGTAGATTCAGGTCAAGCTTTCATTTTGATTTCAACATGTTTTGATTTTTCATACACTTTTCCTCACAAATAGCTTACATTTTGAAATGAAAGTTGCTTCAAAAAGTGAAAAGTGAATTTCCTAATTTAGGAAAATGTTAAAAGATTTAAACCATTCCAAGTTTGATAGACATTAAGACTGAAGAAAATTGTCAAAACTGAGCATGAGGCTCAAAGATTTCTGCATAAAGCTGATATGTTGTTTAAATCGGCACTTTTAAAATCAAGATGAGACCCATTTAATAGTTAAATAATTATATAGATGGCACAACATTTCCCCTTCCCTCTACTATGGTGAATCATTTTGTTAACAAGGGTAGAACCAGCAGCTTTCACATTTCACATTGGCTGCTGGAGAATTTAGATCACTCGGGTTGGAAGGAGTGGAAAAGCAAATCTCCAGGTAAAGGCTCTCATTAAAGAGAACTCATTAAAGGTCTCCCAGAGTCCTCACTCCTCCAGTGCTTCTCTGCCTGGGTGCTTTTGTTTCTTCCTCTGTGACAATCACATACTTTAGATCACAACCACAAACTGGACACCAAGACGAAATCTTTGACTTTGGAATATGTACCAGTAAATACATTCATACAGAAATACATTCATACCTAAATACATTTATGCCTATTTATATATAATACCTTTCAACATAAATGCATTTATACCTGTTTAAAAAATGAGCCATATTTCAGAAGGGAAATACAGAGCACAAGTCCAACCCAAACAAAACAGTCGTTCCAGGCTTCTTGTTATCTGCCTGAGGTATTACATGGAAAATCTAAATATAATAAAAATTTCTCATTATTTTTCCAGAGCTTTCAGTTGCACAATAGGGAGGTTGATGATCATTATACTGATGGCTCTTGCCATAATAAATTTGCTCCTTTTAAAATTAATTTTTTCGGGAATGAAAAGAGCGGAACAATAATATTGAAAATGATGAAAAGACACACATTTATGGAGTTTTCTCTTGGTTGATCTCCATGCACTCAGAAGGAGGAGACTATTGATGGTTATCCTTGTTTTCTGCAGGTGGGGACACAAAGGACACTGCAGTCACTGTGCATGGCTGAGCTTGCCTGGCAGGAACCTCTTGTGAGGGCAAATACTGAAATCCCTGGCTCCCACAACAGCAACTGGACTGTTACCAGCAGCTGAGCTACAGACAGCTGGAGATAACCTGGGACTGGATAATTCCAAGCTCTGTTGCAACCAAAGAAGTGCTGGCATATGAAAAAACCCCATTATTTGGAGCAAGAGATTCCCAGCATCACCGGGAAAGTCTGGTCCAAGGTTGGTTGACCACAGTGAGGCAGCGACTCCGTGACAGCTCCAAACAGGCAGAAAATACCAGATTTGTTTCCTGGGAGCTTTTTGGTTCTGAAGGGTGCTTTCTTTCCAGGAGGAATCATGACTTTTTTGCTGTTGGTTTGTTTTTTTTTCCTCCCTCGAAAAATGGAATCTTTCCAAAACATGCTCAGATGTTTTTAGGTCATCTATTTTAGTGATTTCTTCCCCTGAAAATTGCCTCAGAACATTTGCTGTTGGAAACCCCACTGACACTAATAACATGGCCACTGAAAGCACCTTGGGTGAACCAACAAATTAATTTTCCTTCCCAAACCCACATAAAAGTTCTCCCATTGTGAATTTTTTTTTGTCTCAAGCTTGAATTAACAGTAGACTGACCTTTCTTTAACCTCTGCCTTGGGCTATACTACTGTTTAAATACTGATACTGGATCCCCAGCAATGCCTGTTCAGTCAGAATGTACTTGGGCAAAACGTGGAACCTGAACAACCTTGGGAATTTACTGAGTCACTGAGTGTAGTAATAATAATATAGGAATATTCCTATAGGAATAGAATAGAATAGAATATAGGATATAATAGATATATTGAAATATAGGAGTAGAATATAAGAGATATTGCATGAATTGCATAATTCCCAGGAAAGACTGAGAAAAGGGAAATTGTTTTTTCGTGGAACATAACCATTATGGTCTTTTCTTTGGGAATATTTACCTCCCTGGCTTCCCTGGCTCATTTCTTTCTCCTCACACGGTAGAGAGATGGTGCCAGGGTGCCACTTCTCCCTCATTTTCCCTCTGCATGGAGATGGACAGGGCTGAGCTGGGCTCTTAAAGAGCTGTGCTGGAGCTACTTGAGACAAGATTTTTTCAGAGATAGCATGCAATAGATGGCACTGGACGTGTCTCCAGCCTTACTGGGGCTGCTCATCCCCGTGTCCAAAGGCGGTCTGAGAGCTCCAGACTGTTATTTTAAACCCAGGCAGAAATAGCTGCACTCACAGAGGCTCCAGCGTGCACAGTCCTGCACAGTCAGTACAGATTTATGCTGCACCAGGGCGATGGTCCCCGAGTGCCCCTTGGTGCAGGGAATATATGGAAGGGAACAGCAGCAAACCCAAGGAACGCATCCTCAGTTTTAGACTCACAGCTTCCAGCAACAGCCTCAAGATCTCATTGCAGCAGGGTTTAGAGATTCAACTTAACAGCAGCTCTCCTTCCCTTAGTCTGTGATCTTTTGCTGTCTTTGGATGAAACATTTTGGTTTCCTAGGGGATGTCATCCTGTTTCTGGCGTGCCAGGCGTTGTGGGGTTTCCCCTGCAGCCACACCTTTCACTGCAGCCCAGGGGTAGGTGCTTTGATTAACTTCCATGGATATAATTTGGTGGATTCAGGAACCAAGGGTTTCCAAGCCCTAAAAAAAAAAAGGGGGTGTTTTTTTAGTCTTTTTCATGTAACTGTTGCCATGATCTAATGGGACTAAATTTGGTTTCCTACTAAATAAATCTCACTGTCATTTAGCGAGACTGCAAAATTAACGAGATGCAGCAGCTCTGTGCTCCATAGCAGGAAGCCAAAAGCAAAAGATATTTTAGATTAACAAATGAGGTGGAAATGACTTTTCCCCCAAGGACTTACTTCCCATGAGAAAACCAGTTTCTCAGAGAAAAAAAAGGGGGGGGCTCTAAAAATAGGTTGTGTCACAGAGTTCTGAGGCAGGCTGCATCTCCCTCACCCCTCGTGGAAAGCTCGGCTCCCCGGGGAGGCTCAGGAGAGCAGCAACTCTTGGATGGTTTGACAGCAGCACCAGGGTAGCAGAGGGGATGTGTGGGGATGTGGAGGTAATGCAGGTGTGGGGTTTGCTGGAGTGTTAATTAGGCTGAGCAATTATAAAGGGTGGATAAACTCATCTGGTGGGAGAAGGGTTTTTTTTGTCCTTTCGCTGCTGGCAAAAGGACTGGGTAAACACTTTGCTGTTCTGTGGAGAATATAATGGATGTTCTGGCTTTGCACTGCTGTGGCAGAGCAAGGAAAAGCTGGGGAAGGTCAAATTAATGGAGAACTTAATGGGGTTTGTCCACAGCTGACAAACACGGAAGCTGCAGCTTTTCAATATTTTAATTGTTGTCTAAATGGACACTTATTGACGTTCACAACCTGCCTGCCCTGCCCAGTCTCCACTGCTAGATATCCTCAGGTTGTGTAAAAGCAGCTCCATCCCTGCCGTTCCAGTTAGCACTGGGGACACATCAAAGTGTTCAGTCTCAAAGTGGTGAAGGTTTCTGCTCAGCAACTTGGGCTCCAAGGATACCCCAGGAAAGTGTTTTGCACTTTGGGAGTTTTCACTGACAGGCTGAGGGGTAGGGAAAGCACCAGGGACCCACAGCGAGCACTGAAACCAAGGAAAAGACATAAAAAAGAGGTGCAAAGCCCTCAAGACTTGTTTTCCTCAGGACTTGCCTCAAATGGCAGGGAATGACTGAGATGAACTAAAACTGTGGTATTTTTGCCACTGGAAAGGGACAAAATATCTCATGCTTTTATATAACTTCCGCTGTTCTGGGTTATGTCTGAAACAGGCTTTTATTTGTCACTAATGATTATTTATCCGGAGCACTGAGCAGGTGAGTCAGTGTTTACTGCTAGAACACCAAAACCTCCCTCACTGCATTGTTGTCACAGCCTTTCATGGACTAAGCAGTTGAAAAGAGGAAATTCACATTTGGTGTTTCAGCTTCAGTCCCTCTGTATTTATAGTTCACTTAATGCTTATGAACATGCAGATATTGGCTGTCAGCTCACAGCTTCCTTCAGTGGTTTTTATGCAGTCTGAAAATGATGATGGAATTAATTCAATTGCATTATTACTTTTCTCCTTGCAAAACCTGGGAATTAGGGTAATAAAAATACTACTTCTGATAGCATTACCATATTAACAGAGGTGGGAATCTTCTAAGATAGAGACTTCTACACAAAATCTTACATCTTAAATTCTAATGAGGTGAGGAAGCACTAAATGGTTAATCTCCCTGAAAGTTTAAGAAGAGAGGCTGTTTGAACATGTAGTAACATTGTAGGGGAAACAGGCAAAGCCAAGCCAGAGAAAAATATTCTGATGTTTACCCACAGAGTCTGATCAGAGTCCCAGTGAAGTGATGAAGTCCCAGAGTATTTTTGGCATCAAGGGAATCTGTGGCCAAAAATCCCTGTCATGAAGATAGAAGAATACCCAATAAAGAGTTCCTTAGTGAAAAAAAATATAGCTCTCTGAACTTCTGCTGGGATAACACTCATCCTCTTGGAGCAGGGAAGTCTTTCCTCTGTAATAAATCTCTTATCACACCAGTCTGGTGGCTCTTCACCACACTGAAGGAGGGATTCTGTCTATCCCTGGAAGGGTAATTGGTCCAGTCTTTCCATTTTTAAGACCTTTTTCTCATCCATTTCTCAGCTCTAGTAACAGCCATTATTTAAGGGGACTGGATTTACTACTGTGAATATCCCAGCAGCTGAGTGGACCCCTGGGAAAGGCTCCTGTGGGCCACTGAGAGCCAGACATTGAGAAGTGAATTGCAGCAAAAAAATAACTGGGAGAAGCACAGGCTGCTGATAATCAAAAATCATAGAAAAATTATTTTACATCATTAAACCAATGTTTTTAGTGACTCTCAGAATTAACAGTGGTAGATGAGTATTAATCTGTTAATAAATGTCTCAGTTATGTGTAAATGTAGTTGAGGCATTTATTAACAGGTTAAGTGCCTTTCTGAAAGTCAGTCTCTCATCTCCAGCACATAACCCAGGAGCAGCCCATGGAGACAGCACACAAGAATGGACCCCAGGCTCCTCTGCATATCACAAGTGAGTACTGATGCAGTTTTTGGCAAAGTGACAGAATCCAAGAGAGAAAAGCTGGAGATGAGAGTGTTGTGGGTGAGAACACTTTGATGGACGAAAGTGCCATTGATGGCAGAAAATAGTATGCCCAGGATGGAATTTATATCAAAATTTTATCAGAAGGCACGGAGAAATAAACCAAGCAACAAACCATGGCAATCAAAAATGAAGAGAACTGATTCACCCCCACACTCAAAGCCTTAGTCACTGCCCTGCAGGTTGAGCTTGTCTTCTGATGCACTGAACTGTTCTGTAATAAATATAGAAAACTCAAGATGTGCATCAGGCACAGCGATCTCAGCAGCAACCATCATGGGGAGGACTCACAGGTCCAGCAGGCAGATTCCAGTTTGTGCCTAGGCTATGGTTAACAAAACCCCCTAGGATACAACTTTGCTGATGGCCAAATGAATTTGGCTTTGGCTCAAAATTTTTGGGCTGGTCCTGAAAAGGGTTGTGGAGACGAGATGGACAAATTCCATATCTTCAATATCTTTGTGGTATTCCATATCTTTGTGATATTCCATGTCTTTGTGATATTTTGGAGACGAAGGAAGATGTTCATGCTCATGTCTGTTGTTAAGAAGTGGAAGCAGAGAAGTAAAGAAATAGAGGCGAAAACTCTTTTAAATAAATAGAAACATTTTCTGGTTTATGATACGTTAAACCCAAAACATGAAACATGAAGATGTTGTTACAGGCAATGGATCAGAAAATTTGGCTCCTCTGTGCCACTTTAGGCATTATAAAGCAGGAACACGAGTCCCAGCCTCGGCGCGGGGCTCTCCGAGGGACTTCGGGCAGTAAACAGCGATCCCAGAGAGGCACCGGCGCTGGTAAAACACAGCCCATCCATCAGCGAGCACTTCTCACCTCGCCCGTGGCTCCTGAGGAGAGCCAGAGAAGTCGCTGTGGGCTTTGCCATCCGCCGCCTCCCTGGAGCAGCATCTCAAGGTGAGCAGAGAGCAGGGGACACGGTTTGATGCCCAGTTTTTAAGCTAAACACTCCCAAGCACCACCTTTTTTATTGTTGTTTCTTTCCAGGTGTTGTTCATGAAGGAGAATTTTGGGGGATGATATTCAGGATGTCCTGTATGGCTCCCTCGCACATTCCCCAAGCACAGCTCCTTCGGGTTGTGATCACCCTGAGGAAAGGCAGAGCTGGAGGATCTGCTCTGATATATTCCGTATTGTGCTATAAAAATGTTTATTTGAAGCATTCTGAGAGGGGAAACAGATTTAGCCTGAGAACTGAAGAAAAGTTTCTTTTCCAGAACGTTAAAAAATCGACAGTATTTCCTCAGCTACACTGGATTCCCACTGACACAAACAATTCCAGCTGTGATCGAGGCACGCAACAAGGCACCTCCTTAGCTTAAACAACTCTGCTGTCTTCCTGTGCAAATTAGGGAGCTGTCGATGCTAATTACCAGCTCCAATCCCTTGTTATCAAACTCATGCTATTTGTGCACACATGAATCAAGTGCCCGTGGATCTGGGACAGATGCTTGCAAGTGCTCTGTGAATGTGTAATCATTTTTCTAGTTCCTTCAAGGGAAGTAGAACTTGCATCTGAAACACAAACCACGTAAAAATTCGCCGAAAAAAAATCCATAAAAAAATTGGATGATCGTTTGGTGGTCGTTAGCTCTTAAAATTTTATTTCCTTCCAAACAAAATTATTTTATCATAACATTTCAATTTAGCCAGTAAAGGAGGTTTTAAAAAATGTCGCTTCATGCAGCTGTAAACCTGGTTATTACATTATCCCATAAACTCACATAATTTAAACATATAGTTGCTGGATTCCATAAACTCATAATTGAAACTGTTCTTGGGTAATTCTGACAAATGAGCTGCAAGCCTTTAAAAAAGTTTTAACTGGTACAAGCAAGAGCACCTGACATTCAGGCCTCCTACATATTTAAATAAAGACATTATTATTCAAGTACTGTTTGTACTGAAGTAGTTCCCAGCCTTCCAGTCATGGAGAAAGGCATTTAAAGGGTGTAACTTTGGTTCCACATTAAGAATTGACGGGCGAGGGGTTTTTTGTCAATATAACACTCACCGTACATTTAGAAGCCCAAAGTCTGGGTATCTCTGGCTAAAAGAGCAGCCAAGCAGATACATTTTGTACAGGTAAAATTTGCCTAAAATAAAAAACACCCCTCAGAAATCTCATGCATTCTCCTACCTTCCTATCCATAATTCACATTTATTTTGTTCACATTGCTCCTCCAGTCACATGACTCCGTTGCCAGTTCGGTTTTGCTGTAGTTGGTGTGTGCTGTGAGAGCTCTGAGAGCCCTGAGAGCTGGGGCTGGAGCAAACGGAGACCAGAGTGAGGACCAAAATTGTGTCTTTCTGCTCTCTTTGTCTCCTTATTGGACAAGAAACTTCCAGATCCCCATTGTTTACAACAGCAAAATCAAGTCTTAAATCTTCTGGCTGAAGGCTGCGGAATGAACTTAGGTGACTTTCCATCCCTCAAACATTCCCTGTCAAGACTCATGGCATAAATCTTTGAATCACGTTCACTACTTTGATGGTAATATGGATTTTTTTTCCCCCCCTATGGTGAAGGTTCATTTAGTGACTCATTTTGCTCTCCTACGTAAAATAGCTTCTACATTTTTTTTTAAAATGCATAGCTGATTAAATCACAAATAATTGCTCCTCAGAAAGAACAGTATTTTAAATCTTTTAGACTTTCTGCCTTTCAAGTCAGAGAGTTCAATGAATCATTAGGCATTTCAATGTATTAACAATTTCAGTGGTTTGAACAATACAAAACCCCTTTTTATTTCCTGCTCTGTTAAAGTTACTTTTGTTCTCACTTATTATCTGCTCAACAAAATTAGTGTTTAGTGATATATGCCACACTCTCCCAGTGTGGAATATATTGATGGATGCATGTGTTATATCCAGAATACAGCAGTGATTTATATTTGTTAAAGCCACAAACAGCCTTTAGCTCTGTGTGTGCAGCTGACCCTCGGCTGCCGTCCTGGAGAAAGCTCCACCACAAAGAATTGCATCTTGTTTTATTTAAAACACCCACAGGGGTGGCAGGGACAGAATAAAACCTCCAACTTTCATTGCCATTGTTATGTGCGTGCCCTGAGCCTACACACACCAGCACTGAACTGCCAATTAGAAAATAAAAACTGCTGCTGAGGGCCTGCTGTACTGAAGGGTTGTACGATTGGAAATAAAAAAAACCTCGACTAAGAGGGTCACTGTTGTTGGGTATTGTCAGAGTAAATGGGGTTTATTTGAAGCCAAGCTGCTCCCTTTGCTGCAAATGCCCTCCACGACTGTTCACATGAATCAACAAGTGAACTCCTTCCTGGTCCCACTGACTGCACCAGCTGAGCATCCTCACCCTTGTAGAGCCAAGATTTGATTTGATCAAAGCTGCTGATTCACTCTAAATCCAGTTGCATTCTCATCTCTACACTTAACAAAGGGATAATCACATTTCTTCCATGAAGAGGTCGTCCAGGCTGAGAGGTGCAGAGTGTGTGGTGCACGTGCTTAGCATTCCTCAGGGTCCCCAGGAATCCCAGTGGTCCCCAAACCTCCTGGGGGCCGAAGAGAAGGTTCATCCTCAGCCCAGAAAATCCCACAATTTTCATGCCTGACCCCGGAGAAGGAGCTGCTCTTGGTTTCGTTCGCAGCTGCCCGCTGTGATCAGTCAATTGCCTGATCCATCATTTCACTTGAAGAAGCTCTTGAAGGCATTGACAGTGGTTTGTCCAGCTGGAAATGTGTGCTTCCAGCTGGAAGCTCTGTGGCAAGGGGCTGACATTTGTTTTCATTGCCCACACGTTGTTTTGTTCCGTGAGGCAATTGTGCAGAGCAAGTTTATGTGGTACCTCCACTGCAGGGATGAGTGAAGATGAGCTCCCCAGCAATCAATATTGACATTAAGACCATTTCTTTTCCAATGATAGTTGCATTTTATCCTCATATCACATAAAGGAAAAGGAGAAAATTACCACAGAGTAAGTTTTTACAGATCCCAAAGAAAAAGGGTAACTCCTTGCCATAAACAGTAATTATTTTCCTTGCTGCAGTTTTATAATACCACTCCTTTTTTTCTTTACTCATTTTTTGTTTCTTCCTTCTCTCTTTCTATTCTTTCAAATCTTAAGATTGGCTTCTCCCTTCCGTACATTGCTGTGCCCACAGTTTCCCACCCACCATCCCTCCCTCAGAAGAAAAACTGATGCTAAACTAATTAGCAGAGATGTGCAGTGCATGCAGTAGCACAGGATTGGTGGGGTGCATTTTTCAGGTGTTATTTAGTCACAGAGATGCCCAAATAAGCTCCTCTGGGAGGTGGCCCTGCCAGCTCTCCTGCTGGGCCCTTTTTTTGGGTTGTTCCACCACTGCTCCCTTTGTTTCCTGCTGTAATTTTTGTGATGTGAAAGGAAAAGATCTTAGAAACACTCTGACACCAAGAGATCTGTGAAACTTTTTTTTTTCTAAAATGAGGGGAGACTCTGGGGCTGGCAAAACTGGTGGGAGAAATATCATCAATGGAAAATACGATTTCTTGGCCATGGATGAAAAGGAGCTGCTGCCCAGGGCAATGGGAGATGCAGCAGCCAAGGGGAACAAAGCTTCAGTAGATGTGGATGAGGAGGTTGAAACAAGAGGGTGTAAGTCTGGGAGGCTTTGGTACTCAACAGCGTGGGAGGATCCATTTCAAACGGACCAAACTGATCCTCTGAACTTGTAATTTAATGGCAGGATGCTGTTCAAAGAGGGTTGAAATGGAGAGCCTAAATCACCTCACACTGAAGTGCCCATGCCTCCTACTGCAGGGTGAAAACTGGGTGCAAACCAGGTGCAAACCAGGTGCAGCTGAAGCAAGTGGGGGCATTTGCTGTCGGTTCCAAGGAGGAGGGGATCCTTCAGCTTGGCTTTTCCTCCTGCTGATGGCTGAGCTTCCATTCATCAAGCAAGCAACATTCTGAGGATAAAAATAGTGGAGTTCTTCACTCAACCAGATTTTCATAGCCAAGGTGTTTTGGGAATGACACCTTCTTGTCAACACTCAGCCCTGGGTGGTTTCACTCCTGGTGGCTCCATTGTCAAAAAAAGGCTTTTTCATAGACACTTTGGCTCTGGTTTCTAAATTTGCTTTCATCTTCTCGGTTTGAATCAGTGCCTTTTAGCTAGTCAGGGAGTCTTCCATCAGATGTTCCAAATTGTGACTCTAGAGCCATCTCTGGGTGGCTTTTTAGCAGCAACATGGTTTTCATTGTATCTTAAATAGTAAATTCGGGACATCTGTACTTGGATTACTCATTTTGCTCCCACTTTAAAAAAACCCCAAAACCTTAACAAATCAACCCTCACCCCAAAACTCCATTTGTGCCCCTCTCTGCAAGGAAACTACAGCAGCAGCAAGTGGCACAATAAAATTATAGTAGTAATAATAATAAAAATATTAATAAAAACATAATATATAAATATATAAACTATATAAATATGTTAAAATATATAAATTACATAAAATTTATTGTTGTTGTTGTTATTATTATTATTATTATTATTACTACTACTACTACTACTATTACTAATAATAGTAGTAGCAGGCAGGCCTTGAGCCACTCACAGCCGTACTGAGCAGGTATAAATCCACGTATTTTCTTCCTTGTATGATGTTTTTTTTCTTTCCTAGCATTAAAGTTCCTGCACACTCTGTTGGCAGCTTTTCCTGCCCCCTGTGCCCTGTTGTTTCACTCATTATTTTGCACTGTGCCCGTTTAAACTGCAGCCTGGGCAAGAATGATGAAGTTTTCCCAGTAAAGGGTCTAAATGTGGGACTGGGAGCAGGGCAGTCACTTAACTATCAAATGTCTGTGCCAATTAAGAAAATTTTGCAGCATCAACTGTTCAGCTCATGTTGATGCTCTAAAAGAAGCAGATGCACAAGGCAGCATTATTTATTTTAATTCCATATACATAGTCTGTTCTTTTATTCTTTTTGCTGAGCAGCTGCTTCTTCATACAAGCAGTTCCACTCCCATATAATCTTTTTTTTTAAGATAGAAAAATATACCTTATTTATTTGTTGTCACGTATGGCTTCAGTGCTGATTGTGTCTGTGTTAGAGTGGGGTTAAAACCAAAGATGTCACAATTTTTCTTTTTGCCAGAACCCCAATGGATAAGACAACACTGTTCTTGTAAAATTAAATAATTTTCCTTTTTGTTGCTGCCCCTTCCATTCACCTTTCTGTTGTCAGCCCACTTTGTTCAAAATGCTGCTTCCCCCCTTGCTGTCATCTCGAGAATGTTTCCTTCTCCCCTCTCTGACTATTCCCACACCAGAGTTAAATCCCTTGCTCTGATGTTGCTGCACCAGCCTGACTCCAGCTTGTTTCCTTTGCATCCTTCTCCTTATTCTCCCTCTCCAAGCAGCCTCTGCTTATAAGCTCTCCCTCTCTTTGCTCAAGTGCCTCCACAGGACAAATTCAGCTGCGAAACTTTCTGAAGCTCTGATCCAGCAGAGCACTTGACCCCTGTGGGGTTGGTGACCTGCTTGAAGCAAATGCTTTGCTCTGAAGTGGCAGCTCTTGATTTAATGCATTTTCTTCTTTTTAACTCCGTTTTAGAGCAGGTCTGTGGGCACCTCTGCGTGCTCTGCACTCTTCTGTCTCCACAGTACACCAGGAATGCTCAGTGCTCACTAAACAGCAACCATCACCCTGAGAGCATCACAGCACGACCTGCAGCTTCAGAAACCAATGCAATGTCATGAATTAGACTCAAATGGCAGATAAAGGGCAACAACAGGTTTGTTCTGAAGCAGAATGGACTGAAGCCTCGGTATGTGTTTTTCTGAACTGACAGAAACATCCAAACGCTCAGAAGGAGTGAAAGCAGCAAGGCTGCTCTCAAGCAGAGTGTTCTGGCATCCTCCACAGAGCTTCGACCCATATTTAACTGACGAGAAACTACAAATCCCATAAAACACCTCACAAGAAACACAGAGCACTTCGTGCCCCCGGGGTCTCCTGCAGCTGCTGTTGTGTGCTTCCCTCAGCACGTTCCACGCTGAGCACACCCAGGACTTGGTTAAAAGCAGCATTTTACCTTAACCAACGTCAAGTTGGCCATGCAGAGTGAGGGTGTGATATCTCTGATAATTTACTCCTCATGGCCCAGTTCAGTTTGCAATTGTGGATTTTCCCCACTACCTGAAGCTGGGGGAAAGGAATAAAAACGAGTTACAGGCACCCAAGGCCAGATCCCTCTTCTCTTCTGTCCTCACGCACGTACACAAATCACACAACACTCTCAGTCTTCTTAGAAAGTGAAGAAACCTTTTCACTGAGACGTCTCACGGCTTCAAAACCCATGATTTGAAAGGAATAAATGCTAAAAAATATGTTGAAGACTGTTTTTCTCCCTCCTTTGATGTGTTTTTGACCGCCGTCACCTCTTGGTGGGTGACACTGTCAGAGCACAGCCGTCAGAGCTGGTCCCTGGCTGTGTGACAGAAAACAGCAGGACCCACCCTCCTGAGAGGTTTAACACAGCGGAAACTGAAAAGGCTTCTGTGGACAAGTCTGACAAAAATGCTGCTTCCTACCTGAATGACCTGCCAGTCACTGGGGGTGCAGAGTGTCCTGGCAGCGTGTCCCTGCTCTGCCACGCCGAGGAATGTTCTGTTACAGTGCTCGTGCTGGACCTCAGCTGCCATCAAAACAGAGCTGGAAAGTGGGGGAAGAGAGAGATTTCTCTTCCACTCCACGTCCACCTACAATGGAAGAGGACAGGAAGGCTCAGTGGAAAAGCAGAAAATGGATATTGAAATTAGATTTAGTGGCTATAAAACTACAGACTACAGCTGACTGTGTAGCATCTTAAATCATTAAGCTGGAAGATCATGTTATGTTTCAGGTATGTCACGCACTGGAAGTGGAAAAAAACTGAAACCCTCTACACTGGGAGTAAGAATAATCTTTGCAGTAGAACTCTAAGTTGTCCTAATTTCATAAGATCTCAATGGAAAACTTTATCAAGAAGCAAAGGAGCAAAGACAATTTTTAAGGTCATTAGATCCACTTATAAAATGTTATTATGATAAAAATTTTAGCTATGAGTTTGCATCAACACAATTTGTCCACTGCACACCCTGTGGAGACCATTGCAGACTTTCCTCTTCATCAAAGCCCACCACCAACACCTGAAATCGGGAATGAATGGGAGGAAAACGCCATCAGTAGTGGGAGGCACAATTTGATGGAATGGCAGACTCCATATCAGTGCATGCAAAAGGCAAGAAACCTCTGGGGCCCGAGGCTTCAAACATTGCTCCAAGGGAGGGCTTCGTTCCCCTGCTCTCTTTGCTTAATTTCACATGGATCACCCAGAGTTCGTTAGTGCTGACCCCGAGAGCTGTTTGATTTTAGCTCCTTTGAGCTGCTCCTGGTGGCAGCTTAAATCTCATTTACTGCCAGACCTCTCTGACCTTGAATCAATGCATGTCCAAAAATGAATAAACAAATACATTTCATCAAGATCTGTGTTTGCAACATGCAAAAAAAGAAAAAAAAAGAGTGCAATATTACACATGTAAAATTAATGACGTTTTATGGAATCTGATAATTTTTGTAATTATAATTACATTAGAAGAGCTTGTCTAGAAGATGAGTGAACTCTCTACTCCTGAAATCCCCCCAGTGACAGCATAAAAAACTGTCAAGCCCATGCTGGGTGTTTCCAGGGAACAAAGGTTATCCTCCTGCACAGATCCCAGTGTTTGCCCAGCCACTGGCACAAAGAACAAGCAGAGGCATTGTTGAAATCTTTTAATCTTTAACAGAGCCGAAATTCTGAGTTCAAACACCTCATATTGCTCGGCTTGTTAGAAAATTGGGGCTAGGCAATGTGCAGGTGTCAGCTCTGCAAATAATTTGTGAAAGTCTGAATGAAAATCCTGAATGCAAATGAAAACTTGGACCTCTCCTGACTCCTGCAACGTGGTTCTCTCTGGTCTTTAATTATTGGTGTTATCATTACGACCACATGCTTGTGGCTTCTGTAGGAAAGGTCATCCTGAGGAGTAGCAGAATTCAGAAATATTACCAGAATTAAAAATTCTGATGGTAATATTACTTCAGAAGCTTGAAAAAAATCCCTTCTCAAACTGTATCTTTGAAATAACCCAAACCCCCTTTCTTCATAGGATTTTTTGTTGTTGTTGAAATCATAGGTTTTAACAGCAACTCACAATTGAAACTGGATGTTGAAATGTCTTTTTGATATCTCTGGTGTCAGAAAATTTTGAAAACTCATATCCTACAATCACATTTTCTTTAGAAGTTTATTTAACATCATTTTTAAAATTAAAAGCTGTGCTAAATGTTAAATTGCTACATGTCACATTAATAGCACACAAAGAAGAGAAGCACAGTGTCAGGTTAGGTATTTATGTATTTTTATCATTGTATAGAACAGCTAGGGAAATATTCAGTCTCTTTTTTTGGTTGTTGTTGTTTAATTAATCAGTATTAATTTTTACTTAGCATGATGAAGGGAGATTTTCTAGATCAAACCGTCTTCTGTTCGTAGCACAATGCAACACCCTCCAGGGATGTTCATTCTCTGTTTGCAAGGCGGGTGTCAATGGTGGAAACTCGAAATTCCGTAAAAAAAGAGTGGTGAGAGGGACAGAACTGCAGAGCAGCAGTGGGGACACCTGAAGTGCCACCACAGGATCAGCCTCCTGGTCCTTCCAGCGCAGACCATGCACCAAGTGCCCCTGGAGCAGATGGAGTTTGGGGTCTAAATTTTTTAGAGAAACCAGCTGTTGAGTAGGTGATGGGGATTCCCAGACCGGGAATAGAGAGAGGAAAAGAGAAGAGGCTGCTTTGCTCTTTAAGTTGTTTATTTCATCTGAAGGTGAAGTCTGAGGGCAAACAGTCTGAGCAGAAGCAGCAAAGCAGCCTTAGCAGCAAAGTTCCACAGCAACAGCATTCCTATTCTATTCTATTCTATTCTATTCTATTCTATTCTATTCTATTCTATTCTATTCTATTCTATTCTATTCTATTCTATTCTATTCTATTCTATTCTATTCTATTCTATTCTATTCTATTCTATTCTATTCTATTCTATTCTATTCTATTCTATTCTATTCTATTCTATTCTATTCTATTCTATTCTATTCTATTCTATTCTATTCTATTCTATTCTATTCTATTCTATTCTATTCTATTCTATTCTATTCTATTCTATTCTATTCTATTCTATTCTATTCTATTCTATTCTATTCTATTCTATTCTATTCTATTCTATTCTATTCTATTCTATTCTATTCTATTCTATTCTATTCTATTCTATTCTATTCTATTCTATTCTATTCTATTCTATTCTATTCTATTCTATTCTATTCTATTCTATTCTATTCTATTCTATTCTATTCTATTCTATTCTATTCTATTCTATTCTATTCTATTCTATTCTATTCTATTCTATTCTATTCTATTCTATTCTATTCTATTCTATTCTATTCTATTCTATTCTATTCTATTCTATTCTATTCTATTCTATTCTATTCTATTCTATTCCTATTCTATACATTAAATTCTAACACACTGGGATATACATTATATTCATTAATTAACCAATCAGTACAGAACACGATTCTAATTCTACTTCTTCTAACCTATCAAAACTTAATTCTATTTTACGAAAATAGTCGTAACTCTTACACAAATCCTACATAGATTTTACACATATGATCTCTATCTGTTCTTTTTGTTTAGGTACACAACTTACCTAAAAAATACCATGTAACAATGTTTATCTTTTGTCTGAGACATGGTACTCTGTGAAAGGTAGCACTGCTGTACTAAAGAACTCGGTTTAAGGTCCTTTTAACTCGACTAACACAGTTTCTCAGTGTTTAAGGCACTTAAAATATATTTCTATTGAAAACTAAAGTTTATACTTCTATTTTATATTTGTGTGACTCAGTTTCTAAAGTGATTTTGATTCAAACCCCATGTTCTGATTTGTTTCTGGGCCTGCAGAACGGAGACCCAGAGGGGCTCACATTCCAACATCCAGCAGGAGTTTTGGTCTTTTTCTCACTGGGACTTTTTTCCACACAGATGCAAAATGCTGCTTTTTGTCCACGTCATGGTATCCGTTCTGCCACTGCTCCTGCCACCCCTCTCATGCTGAAGTAAAGCCACTTCTCCTCCAGAATCTACAACCTGCACCTCCTGTAGTCCTGGGACTAAACTATCCCATCTTTGTACTACTTGTAGTAAAAGAACAGGTGAAGGAAAATCCCTTCATGTGTTAGCCAGGAGGGCTGATTCGAGTTCTCCAGCATTTCACTGCCTCAAGTCACAGCCAGATCTTCTTGGAAATTACTCTGTTTTTTATTCGAAGCTCAATTGTACGTGTAATTTATAATAGATGCATAAAGACACAAAAAAATCACATAGGGAGAGAGACAGAATTAATGTTTTCTCAAGACACAGAAGTGATTCTTCTCTCCGTCTCCTTGTGAAACTTTCTTTCTGTGACTTTCACTGTGACCTTTGAAAGACAGAAAAAGGAAATGTATAATTATTGCCACTTATTTTCGTCATGTGCCCCTATTGTGCTGTTACCAAAGACAGCCTACGATGTTCTCTGCAGTGCTACCCTGAAGTTTCACCTTTCAGCGTGGTCGTGGCTGGAACAAAGGGGTTGGGAAGCAGGTGAAGAGCCGCCTCCTATGTCTTTGCAATCTGAGCACTAAACCCCAGATACAGCTTAAACCTTTTCCTTCTGAATCCCACACGAGAAACTCTGGTTTTCAGACCCTCATGGGTCTAAGGCAGCATTCTCAGAGCTCCCAAGCACCTTCTGGTCCTTCTTGCAAATTGGGCTATTCCATAACCCTGGCACGATCCTTCATGGCTTTCGTTGGGCAGTATGAAAATCTGTAATGGGTGACATTATAGACATTAATCTCTGTGCTATGCTGGAAGTTCCCTCTTTTTCCTCCCATAACATCTTCCTTTTCCCCCTCCTGAGCTGTGACTTAGTTGTGGATGTTTCTTCAGTAACATTATGAAACTTTCTGGCACTTCAAGCTTTTTTTCCAGTTTTCCTTCAGGTGTGGAGGCTGTGTTTGTAAGGGAACGGGAACAGACACTAAAATGAATAACTGTTACATTTTTCTGCCTTTAACACTTTTAAGGAGTACTCCCTTTTCAGTTTAAGATAACTGAAGGACAAAACAATATATAAAAGAGTAAATGCTTATCCTCTTTGAAAGTGTCACTACCATTACCTTCAGCAGCAGACACCTGTTCAACTATTCTCCCTTAAAAGGATGAAGCACAAAGGTTTCATCAGCAAGTGAATCAGGCTTTCATTGCAGTGGATGAAAATTTAAATTAATTCTTTTGCAAATTTCCAATTACCCAAATAATTTTGCATTGATCTTTGCGCCTATACCGTAAAAATGCGTCTGCCTTTAAACACAAACCTGACCAATGTATGCCCTGCCATGGAGACAGAAAGCTAAAATCAGGCAGGCAATGTGTCTTTCCATGCTCTCCTACACCCATGAAAATTATTTTAGTGCCCTGGGGTACAACATGATGTGATTTGTAACATCTGCACCGGGGACGAATCAGATGTTTCAAGTTTGCCCTGCCACAAGTTGCTGTGGGAAAGAATCTTTTCGTTTTGGTTTCAGTCACAAGAGCCTTGACCACCTCGGTGCCTTTGTGCAGCACAAGTTTGCACCCAGAGACACTGAGCTAAAATTCCAGTGCAAAATGAACTGGTTGTGCCTCACTGGGTTCCTCAGCACCACGGGGCTGCTTTTATTTTCTGGTGCGAAGAACCAACTCAGACAGACCTGGTGCCCTGGACATCCTTGAGGTGCTGTGATTGAGTCTCTTCCCCTGCTCCTCCTGCACTGGAAGCACGTTTCCAGAGCAGATGGAATGCTGTGTTTGTGACCACAGGCCTGCCATGGGGTAGGAACCCCCAGGATACGATGCAGAGTAGCCTGGGATGTAACTGAGCCCTCTGGAAATTTTGCTGTGGACCAAACAGGCTCTTGAAGTGCCCCAGGTCTTTGGGAGCCCTGAGGTGATTTAAAGCCCTGTCTGTTTGTGTTTGGTCCCGCTGCCAAGCAGAGCTCTGACCTAAAGTGACAATCCCAGACTCTCTGGTGGAGACAGACGCTGCACAAGAGGAAGGTAAATTCCAAGGCGTGCAGCATGTGGCATTCTGAGCCCATTCCCATCCTCCTTTCCTGCCAGCTTTGCCACAGCCATGAAAGTTTCACTTCAGAGGAGGCAGCCAATACCTAAAAGTGGATAAAAAAATTGTCATGTAAAGGTGAAGGGCAGAATTTACTCCTCTGGGAAAAGGCAGCTATCCTGTTGGTAGATCCTCCACATTTCACCTGTATTTATATTCTTTTAGTATGACAGGAAGACAGAACTCACTACTGAGTGTGAAAAGAAGCATTTCAAGCCGAGACCTCAAGCCAAGCTTAGGAAACACAAATTGTTCCAGTCCACATAAAGGACATGTCATCATGGGCACTCCTCTTGGACACCACCACAGACTCTGGTTTGGGAAATGGATCTATGCCCTCCAAAAAGTTCTCAAAAGGCCAAAACTTCAGCTGCTGTCCAGCAGCTATTCCTTCAGGGAGAGAGGTGCACTGACACTCTATCCCTAAAAGAAAACTCTCCCCAAAATTAATGAGAATTCACGAGAGTTGCACTTATGAACAAGAAACATGACAAACCTAAAAAGCAGCATTCTAAAGGCCAGCAAAAATCTCCACATTCACAAGTTTCCATGGGAGTTTGGGTGTGCATGATCCGTGATTGCCCAAAAGCCTGAAATCTGAGTATGACTGGGAGCAAAGAAAGGATGAAAAACCATCTAAATACAGAAAAAATAATGAGATACCCCAGTTTGCCCAAATCTAGCACGTTGTGAGCCTCTCACCCACAGCTTAAAGCAGCTGCATGTCCTTTTAGAAAAAACTGCACAGATTGTGAACCAGGGAAAGGCAGCACCAGGAAAACCTTTTCCTACCAGCCCTGTGGGAAAGGGATCCTGCAGCTGACCTACATTTGCTCAGGAGCCACTGTGAGGAAAAGCTTTTGAAAATGCAAATATTGATTCTTTCATCTTCCTCTCCTTGCTCCACCTGCCCCCTCCCTGCTCCCCGAGCTGATCCTGCAGAATCCTCCCAAAAAACCCCCTCCGAGAGCCATCCCTGCCTGTGCTAACAGACTGTGAAAGATTTAGTCCAAACTTCTGCTCTGATCATGTCATGTCGGCTCTCTCCCGGCGCGAGGGGGCACGGACCAAGCAAGACAGATGCTTCAATCTTCCCAGGAGTTGTCACTTCCCATGACTGTCACTTGGCGGGATGGTGACTTTCTAATACAGCAAAGCCTGTGGGGAGGGGAAAAAATAACTCGCTCCTCTCACTCCTGGCCAGTTTAGGGTTTTTTTAACTCTCTCAAGGCTTTCAAGCAAAGGATGATTGAGCAAGGGGTGGTGATTGCCACCCCAGGACCGTGAGCACAGGAGATCCGAAGTTCTCACTCAGCTGATCCGTGACATTGGTGCTGTCCCAGCACGGCCAACACGAAGCACCTGTGGGATAATCTGGATTCCCAGGAGAGATGCCACAAGCACAGTCCCTCCCTTTGTGCTTCCCTGCCTACCTGGAAGGATATTTCTTTGTTGTGTCCCTGCCTCGCTGAACACAGCGCGGATTTCTCCGCCTGCCAGAGGAGCTGGAGGTTGCACGGATTCGGGACACACACAGCGAGGCGTTTCCCTGGCAACAGAAATGCCATAAAAGCTCTCCGAAGAATTCCTCAGGGCTGTGCAACAAATAGAAACATTAAACATGCTGTGGCCTAAATATAGCAGAGCTTTAGTCCTGTTCATCCAAGTCTTTACTTAGCCTGGGCTTGTATCTGAAACAAGCGCGGCCGGCAAGACACGCGGGGATGTTTGCAATATTTTACAGTGTTTTGCTTTCAAATAGCACACGAGTACAGGCTGGGGATGGGGTCACAGATGGCACCAGGCTGCACCATGCTGCAGGACTGCAGCCTGGCCCGGCTCTGCTGTGAAGGTGCCCTTGGTCACCCATGGGAGGCTCCTGAGTACAGATCACGTCGGGGTCACCAATTATAGTAGCTAGTGTTGTCCTTCCCGTGGTGGGTGAGAGGAGAGAGCAACCAGGAGCCAGGGATTGTTGCAGCAGAGTGAGAATTATTTTATTATTTCCAGTTCTTTTATAGATTTCTAACTTCATAGTCTATTTGGTTAAAATGCTTAGCCACCCCTCAGAGGGGACGGCGGAATTGGTTCTCAAAATATTGTTCTACTTGTACCAAAACAAGAATAAAAAGGTCACAGGTGTCCATAGCTTACAAAACATCGTTGATAACGCTTTGTGAGAACGAAAAGTCTACCACGACACAGAAAATAGCAAGAAAAGATTTAAGTAAACAGCACTTTTGTATCCACACCTGAGAGTGGCACAGGCCGAGGGCACGGCTGAGCTCTGCCCGCCGCCCTCCAGAGCTGTGAGAAATCAGCAGTGACACTGCAGCCACCGAGGTGTGCCCAGAGTGTCTGTGCCCGGCTAAAAGCACCTCATGCTTTTCCCGCTGTGGGGATGGGGGACTAAAGCTTAGGCGTCTTCCGCTTTGATTTGGAGTCCACATTCTAATTTAGCCATTTTTGTCTGGTGATGCTGCAAATAAAGCAGCTGGACTGCAGAAGAAATAGGCAAAAATGCTTGGGCTGCAAAATAAAAGGGCAGACAAATAACATTCAGTGACTCATAAAATGGCCAAAAGATGAACGCAGGCTCCCTGGAAATGAAGCTTTTGGATGCCTAAAACTGGATCTGGGCTCACTCAAATTTTGTATCTTGAACTAAAGAAAAAAATGATCAGAGAATGGTTCCCACGACAGATTTTTAATAAGTCTAAACCCTCAGCAGATTTCCTTGGTCTGTTTAGTGTGAGAGTGTGATACAGGTCTGTCATTTCAGATTGCCCTTCTCAAGCCAAACCACTGGGCTGGAAAAGCCAAGGCTGGATTTTGTCCCTGGTGCTGTTCCCCGGCTCCTCTGCGAGCCATCCTTCCCACCCCTGACACTGCAGCAGTGAAAATAAGCCTGGAGAAGTGCAGGAAAGGCTGCAAATCAGAAAGGTTTTATGGAACTCAAGTGTTATTTAAAAATGGATGATTGAGATGACCGGAGTGTAGTTTCTCATGCAGGCTCTTTCACACTCTCATTGATTCCATGGTGTATTCAAGGGAAGGAGGATGTGGAATCAGCAGGAAGATTGGTTTAGTACAATATTCCCACAACAACTGGTTTCTTACAATATTCCAAAATTGTGTAATGATTACTGCATCACTGTCATGAGGGAGAGGAGGAAGGATGTGACCTGAAGGACAACTTACAGTGAAGAGTTTTGATGAATAAAAGTCTTAGAGGTGAGCGTCTGGATGTGGAGATTTTACAGAACAGCCCTCAGAGAAACTGAAGTAAACACTCCAATTTTATAAGAATAAAAAATGACGAAATTTTCCTCTACCGCAAAAACCATTCCAGGTTTCTAATGAGGAAGCTGATAAATGCTATGGGTGATTTAAAACTCAGAGGAAGCTCTGCTAGTGGCACACATGAAAGAAAACCCTCCAGACAAAAGTGGCAGAAGTAGCTTACACTGAAAACAAATATACACAGGATTCTGCAGTCATGGGAAGACCAAGCTGGAAAAGATCATCTAATTCTGATGATCTTCAGCCACACTGGAGACTGTTAAACCTCAGACCCTTTCCCATGGAGGCTTGGTCCCCTCTAGAAACACCTCAGACACAGAGTGCTGTGCAGAATCCATATGTACCTCTCCTGATCATCTTTTGTGAAGCCTTTGTGAATATCCAAAGCCTTCCCAAATCCATAGAATAGAGCATGAGATCCAAAAAGCAGCTTGAAACCCAGCCTGAAACAGATCCCAAGCATCTTTTCCCCACCTCTAACAGAAGTTTTTCTCCTTTCTTAAAAGGAGACAGGCATTGATGTTCCTTCAGTGCTTCGTGTTAGAAATGTTTTGAAAAAAGCATACAGTTAAATTGCCTCGAAATTTCAGAGGGAACTTGAACCTTTTGTGATATGAGATAATTCCTTTAATTATGTTTGCCTGGAGCTTTACATGTGTAAGAAGTTCAGTGCGAATCACTGAATAACACAAGAGTTTCAGGCAGTGCAAAGATAAAGGTCTATAATCCAGCAGCTCTGCTTTAGCTGCTTTTCCCTTTGCTACCTTTATGATTAATATCAAATATTACTAATAATATTAAAGAGAAATATTCCTAAAGCAAACCTTCTTATCTAGAAAGTACTTGAGCACCTGCACAACTTCACTCTTGAGCACAGAAGGAGTAACCACACATAAAAGCCATCCTGAACTGAAGCCACGAGGTTCCCTCGGTCCCAAGGACAGCAGAGCTGTCCCTGGCACTGCAGCTCTTGCCCAAGCACGGTGAGCTGGGGATGTAAAACTTTCCAAGGGTTATGGGTGTGGAATCTGCAATGTTGAAGTGTCTGTTCAATGTACAGGACCGGGGCAGGGTCAGGTTGAGCTCAGGGCTCTGTGAGCCAGAGTCTGTGGCACTGTCCTGAGCTGTCCCAGTGCCTCCAGACCCAGCACGTCCTGGTTCCAGCATCCCCAGACCCAGGAGAGCTCGGTGCCAACACAGATGTCCCATCACACCCACGCTGAACAGGCTCGACACAGGCAGATGGAAAGGCTGTGGATCTGCAGATGCTGCAGGCCAGGCTGGCAGAGGTGTCTGCCCACGCCTGATTTCACAAGCTGTGACTTTGATTTATGGCCCCCGAGCTGCAGGTGAGGCCCCAGATCCGGGAGCAGCCCCTTGGCTTCAGAGCTCAGCGCACGCAGGGGCTGATGTGCAAGCCAGGATTGAAACCCTGAGCAGGGATCAGAGCCAGAGCGAGAAAGAATAACAGAACAGACAGAAAAAGCAGTAAAAATACGTGTGCCATGCTAAAAGCAAAAAGCCCTTAACTCACGGGGTGGATAATTCTCATTCCAGAATTCAATGCTGATGTGATTCCATCAGAGCTGCTCTCAGGATGTGCTGATTTTCCCAAAATCTGGAGGCATGGAATTCTTTTTAGCATTAGCCCTGACTCACTTGGGACTGGAGGTACCTTGACTGTAATTGTTACTGTATTAGCAAGCAAATATTAAGTTAATATAAATGAAACAGTCTACCATAATTTGGCTTAATTATTCAGAGAGAAGTCTAGCATAGAGGATAAATAGCTTTAAAATTGCTAAATAATTTGACTCCCCATATAATTGCCTGTGCAATTTGTGTTAATTGCATGTCAAGTACAGGTTTTCAAATATTAATCAATGCTTATTTATATTATTAATTAACATTCTTACATTACATTTAAATAATCTTGCAATGGCACAATTACCAAAAGACAAATTTCTATTCCTGGTTTTTTTTTTTTTGCCTCTCCTAATCTGCAAAAAGTCTTTCAATCCCACCTCTGAGTCCATCCCCCTGCTAAGACTGAGATGATTTCACTCAATATTTTCTCTTTCACTGAGATTTGCCACTGTGACCTCTCCATCTAGATTCAATTTCTGGGTGAAAGAAGCTGGGCAAGATTCTCTGTAAAACTCTTCAGTGCCCTGAGGAGGGGAGCATGGGGAATATTGCAAAACTTCCTCGTTTATCCACTGTCAGCTTTTCCTTGTGATCCTCCCTGAGCTTCCCATGGCCTTGTTCAGTTGGGGAAGTACAAATCAATTATAAGTCACAGCCAGACCTTTACCTGCTACAGGAGAAATAAAATTACTGAAGATGTTTCCAATAAAAAATTGGAGGAACTGCACAATAACTCCCATATAAAAGAGGATTCACACCCTGGTGCTCCATGCATGACTGAAAATTTTGAGTTCTTTATGATAGCCCAAAATGCTGGAAGAAAACTCTCCCTTATTTCTATTCCTACTTCAAAGGCCACCCCCCAGTTTCTGCAGATTTTGTTGCTTGGATTCCTCTCTGAGCTCTGTGTCTAATCACAAAAGCTGAGAGAAATCAGTGGATTGAATCAGTAAAACCTGTAACTATGGGGTGGCTCTAATGGGACTTTTTTCCTCCTCTTTCAAAAGCAGAGCTGTATAAGCTACTTATTCGTTGCCCCTTTAGGGTGTGACAGGGGCTCCCTCATTGGCTCCACGATAATCTTTCAATCCTCTCCTGAAATAAGAAATCCTGTTTGCTCTATTTGTCAAGGTTCTGCTGCTCTCAGCAGCTGGAGAGCTTCTTAGAACTTCTTTTCATATTCCTTTTTAAAAAAATATTTTCCCGTGCAGCAGGGAGGATTTTCCACCCAAGTCTGTCACCTAAACTTTTCGCAACAGATTAACCTCCCAAAAATATTTAAAAATAAACCAGCACAGTCTTAAATAGAGGAAATAAAAGGCAATAGATGAATGGATTCAGTTCTGAAGATAACGTAATTGTTATTTTCTAAAAAACTGAGTGGTGTTATTTCATAAGAAATACAATGCCTTTGCTGTCAAGGTTGGAATTTGTACAAATGCTTAAGGAATACAAATTCTTATTTTTCTACTCCAAAGACAAATAAAGGCAGTCCAGTGTATCCCTCATTAATGGAAAACAACGATGCAAAAACATTAAGAATATTAATAAATTGCAATTAGCTACATCCAACAATCTGTGTCCGTTTGGCTGCAAATGAAGAGCTTTATTTTCCTTGTGCGCTGTGATGCAAAATATTCTGGCTTTCCTAATATCTTGGATCCTCTTTTATGGTGGAAACAAATCATTTCATTCTATGCAGCTTGGAGTAAATAATACCCGGGTGCAGGATTTGGCTGGGGAGCTGCTGGGAGCTCAGTGCTGTCTGTGAGGGGCTGAGGTACACAAGAGTGTCCGTGTGCCACTGCTGTGTGCAGAGCCTGAGAGAAAAACCACTGAATTTGCACCATATTTACCCTCATGCACATTTTAAACAGTCTTTTGTCACCCAGGTCAATGAGGAAATGCACTGGGATATTGCACTTTTTGTTCTGTTTAATTGCATGCTTTAAATATGCATTTAAAATGTCTCTTCTTGTTCCCAACAACCCATTTCCAATGGAGTATTTTAATCACAGCCAAACCCTGCTAAATATCTTAAAAGGGAGAAAAAGAGCCATTCTCTGGTTACATGTCAAAAACTCTCACCTCAAAAAACTCCCTCCAATCAACAAAAAGTGAGCAAGGTGCACACCTGAAAAAAGAAGTGTGGATTAAACCTGTTGAAGGCCATAACCTAAATCCCCTGCTTCTACTATGAGTTCTGAAATCAATTGCACGTGGAACATTGATAAATGAACTCCTGATGTACATTAGGAAGGAGCAATGGATGCACAATTCCGAAATATAATGTTTATATTAATATTATATACTATATATGATAATAGAGATGATCTAATGCCATGTTTGATCATTAAGGTGAATTAACAGCTCTGTGTGATGGGTTATAAATTATAGAATCATGAAATGGTTTAAAGATCATCTTATTCCACCCCCTGCCATGGGCAGGGACACCTTCCACTATCCCAGGGTGCTCCAAGCCCCATCCAGCCTGGCCTTGGACACTGCCAGGGATGGGGCAGCCACAGCTTCCCTGGAAAACCCATTCCAGTGCCTCACCACCCTCGCGGCAAAGATTTTTTTCCTAATATCTCATTTAAACCTTCTCTCAATTTGAACTCATTCCCCCTATTCCTGTCACTACATGCTCTTGTAAACGTTTCCTACATTAATATATTGCTGTATTTTAAGGGATCCCTTCTGGCAAAGGGAGGATTTTCACCTCCTCACAGGCCAAGGAGAGAGTTTTTCTTACCACAGCAGAGGCAGCAAGGAAAGAATTCCTCACCAGTGCTTGGCAGTTCTCATCTCTTCCCAGAAATCGGAGGATCCATCCAAAGCTCGCTGAAATCCTTAAGGATTGTATAGAAATTTTTACGGATCATAGAAATATTTACGGTTGAGGCTGTAAAGAGAGGATCAAAAGGAACTTCTCTGAGGGAGGTTTGAAAGAATAAAGGACTGGGAAATCTCCACTCGGTCCTCAAACTGATGGACCCTCCTGTGGGATCTGCAGTGCAGACAGAAAAGCCATTTAGAGAGAGCTGAGTGAAGATGAACCCTATAGCCAGAGTTTGGAATTACTTCTTGAAAATAATGAGAATCATTTTGCAGAAGTACAGGCCTGTACTGGAGATTTATGATAATATTTTTTTCCCAAATTACAGTAAGTGTAAGGGCCAATGGATACAGAAATGTGTTTTAAAGAGCCAAAAGCTTTCGCAGAATTGAGTCACCTCTGCAGATGTCAAGAGTTATTTCTGCCTAATTTACAGCTTGACTTTAAGTGCACAAAAGGCAGTGTGTAATTCCATTACAGCAAGTAATGAAAGCAATACTTTTTCAGGCATCGATATTGTTTAGAAAGAAATCTTGGTGGATTAGCTGAAGAATAGAGATTAAATTAGTCGGGAAAATAGCTAAGAAAATGAGAAGTTGATTCTCCTATGCTGGGTCTATACAGGAGTATCACACAAAAAAATATTGCCTTCCTTGCAAAGAACAAAATGCAAATAATATTCCCAGGGACACACAAAATATCTGGCTTCTCTTGAACATATTTTATCAACCTTGACATTTCTTCAATTATTTGCATTTCTGTACTCTTTACTCTATACTTCCAGGATCCAACAAGGACTGGGAATAAATTATCCAAGGACAGAGGAGAAAGGAGGATAAAGACAGACAGGGAAAAAAGGAAATAAATCATCTTTAAGGACATCAAAGCAAACCCTGAAAATCCAGTAGCTTCAGATGGTTCATATTAGAGACAAATAAAACCTATTCATTGCCAAAGTCTGTCTTCAGAGAAGACAGCGCCTACACCAAAATCGCTCTGTTTTTATTAATTGATTGAATCCATGTTTACCTCGTTGGAATTGAAATCCAATTTAAGGTGTATTTTGGATGCAGGAATAACTGAAATCAAGCTCTGCTCCATTATGCCAATTTTCCAGTGACATTAAAGTTGGATTCAATGATCTTGGAGGTCTTTTCTTTAATGTTTCTGTGGTAAGCATTCACAGAAACTGCAGCACAAGGCTGAGTCTGCCTCGCCCAAGTTATCTCTCCAATCGCCTGCGTGGTGGGACTGAGCCCTTTCAGGGGGCTGCCTTGTTTTGGGTTTGGACAGGGCTGGGTCCTGGGCTTGCAAAAAGCCTTCTCATGGCAGCTCCTGTGCAGATATTTTGTAAACTATGTCTCTCCTCTCTGCAGAGTGAATAGGATTGGACGTGTTTGCTGAGCAGAAAAGATCAGAACACATAAAGGAACCAGTGACAGAAAATGCAAATGCCAGGGAACAAAAATACCTCCCAAATGAGTCATCACGAGCAAAAAGTGATGCTGAGAGATCAGGGGATGTCTAAGAGAGAAAGGCATCAAGGAGAGAGCTTTACCACACCTGGAGAAGTGAATTTATACCGACACAAGACTAAAATTTCTGCTTTGAAGCCAGTCCCACTACTTCTCATTTAAATTTATTTCACTATCTAATAAAACTCAGCATTAGAAACTTGGGAGGTCTCGTGGGAAGACAAGCTGAGTTATTTTTCAACCTGACAAATTCAGTTTGAGGTGTGAAAACACCAATTTGGACGCTCAGCTGTGCTACCTCTGCACCAGGAGGTCGATGAACCTGGTACACAGCTCTAAAAATCATGAACACAAACATAATAATATCTCCTGACTGTGCTTCCCCAAAAATTGCTGGAGTGGGGGTTAAGGTTGGATGAACGTTTTGCGCATCACTTGAGGCTAATTTTACAGCCATTAAATGCTAATTTACTTTCTATGCTCACAAAACCAGATGAAACCATATTTTTCCTCCATAAGAGTTTGAAGACCCTGCCTGCTCACCTTAAAGGCTCAATGTCCAGGAGTTTAGGCATCCACATTTTGGGCTTCAAGTTGCACTGAAGCACCTTTGTACAGCAATGGCAACAAAAAGTGGCATTCAGAGAACCACAGAATCCTTTAGATTGGAAAAGACCTGTAAGACCACCAAATTAAAGTGATCGTTGCTAAATAAAGTCGGAATACAAACATGTTACTCTCCCAAAAACCTCAGTTATACGTGGGCCAGGCTGCCCAAACCCAGGGTGTCCAGCACTGGGATGAGCAGCCAGTTATGCCTTGGCACTGTGGGGTCTTTTTCCATCCAGAGAGGCAGGTGAGGGTCAGCGGTGCCCTTTGAGGGGCCCTCAGCAGCACTGGGAACCCAGGGAAAGCTGTGATTGAGGACATTCCCTCCTTGTTCCCACCCATCCTGGCACCCTGGGCAGCTGAGGAGGGGGACAGAGCAGCCCCCAGCCCCTCATGGAATCCATCCCTTCCTTTCCTTCTGTTTTGCTCAACACCAGCTTCACGTTTTCATTTTTAGAGGGGAGATTTGTGCAGGCAGACCCATTCCCCCAGCCAAAATCAACTCCTTACCATTAAACCAAGAAAAATGAGGGCAGCCTCTGTTTTAGACTCTGCATTCAAAGTCGAGGCTTAAATCAACAGCTGAATGAGCAAACAAAGACCCTTCCCTCAGTTCCTAATGTGTTCCAGGTTCGTATTTCTCTCCTGGTTTATTGTGCTCAGCGGAGCCCTGCTGGGGCTTTCAGCTTCAGCACCCAGAGCCACCCAGTTTCCCTCTTCAAACAATGCCTGCCCAACAGCCCTTTCATTTCTAGAACTTCCCTTTTGCCCACAGGCTCTCCCCTGGGAGTGCTGGGGCCTTTTCTTATTTCTCATAATTAACAGCACAGAACCACAATGGTAAGAGGTTGGAGTTTATTAATCAGCTCTTTTTTGCCCGAGGAAGAGAAAGCTGAAAAGAGCAAGCTTTTCTTTATTATTTTTTTAACGAGAAACCCAAGAAGCAACCTGCAATTAGAAATGAGTATCAGTTCAATGAGTTATCTAATTACTTGTTACAATGCAAATGAATAACATTGGTGGTGTTAGGGCATGGGTTGGACTCGGTGATCTTGAAGGTCTCTTCCAACCCGGTGATTCTGTGAATAACTGTGTATGATGAGGGGGTAAAAGGGAGAAAACCATGCTGGCATTTGTCAGGTATCAAACCTCAACCTGTTGAAGTATATTTCCACCTCCCGGTTTTCTCTGGGATGTGGGTATTGAGGGAGAGAAGGGCTTTTCCCAGCCTGGACAAGACAGTGCAGTCTGCTCGGCTAGAAGCCCAACAAATCACACTGGGCCTTCATGAGGCAACTGATGGCATCAGGCCCCTCTTCCTAAATCAGATGGAGGCTTTGCCGTGAAGCCAAACCACTCCCTGAGCCCCTCGCACCTCTCCCAGGCCTTACAAATGAAATTAAAAAAGAGTATCTTCAGTTTTATGAAAAGAGTCAGATCGAAGCTGGTACAAGCTGCTGGGAGCCAGCACAGCTTCTCAGGCTTAGAGCAATGTGCTCGCAGGAACTGACCTCCAGGAGCTGCTGCAGCCCTCACGAAACAGCTCCAATACAAGATTTATGAAAGAACAAATGTGCTTCATTGCCCCTGACAGTGACGAAGAAAAGGGGACCCTATTTAGTCCTTTCTGCCTTTCCTTTCAAACCCACACCAGTGACTTCACAGCTGCTGAATACATTTTGACATTCCCACCAGCTCTGAAAATGTAATTTTTGATAATCCACTGATTTTTATGGCTTAAAGAATCCACTTTTATAAGCCCAGTTCCCAGTGTCTCTGTGTGTGTTCTTTGATCATCAGCTGCTGCCTTTTGTAATAATTTTTTAACAGAACAAAATTCCTTTTTCCTATTGAAATAAGGATCATCAGTGTTCAGTCTCCACAAGTAACTGCATTCCTGAACTTTTGTTCACCAGGAGTTTTCAGCAACAATGCCACAGCAATGCCCGGTGGGTGGTCATGGAGTGAAAATTCATACAAGGTGGAGAGAAACTTCCAGCTGCAAAATAATGGCTTAATTATTACCACCTCTGTGGTAAAAACAGAGGAAAACCCTGGATTAATGGGATTTAGTATGGAAGAAGGGAGATCTGCTGAAACCCAGACAGAGCATCTACCAAATATTTTGTTTTAAAGATGCTGATTCCCTGTGGAGAACTTTGAAAACAAAACACATCTGCGAAAGTTCCCAATCCTCTCCAGAATCTTTTGGTATTTATCTTTGAGGAAAAAAAACCCCAAGACATTGAGATGCACAATGTCAGTAAAAAAGCATCGGGTGCCATAAGATTTGTAACAACATCACAAGTGGAGTGATCACACCACTGGAGTCCTCTGTGTCTGACACATTCATCAGCATCGTTCCAGTGGTGGCCATAAAGTCCTGTGAGAGTATTCAATATTGCTGCCTTGAAATTAAAGATAAAAATGGCCTGGGAATGTCCCCTGGCCAAACTGAGTGTGTTTTGAACACCACCCTTGCCCCTGTTATTAAGAAAACGATTTCTTATACAGTTAATGATTACATGTCATTAATAACGGGCACTCCAGAGGAGTAGAGTGACGTTATAGCACTGTGAAAGTGCTGAATTCCCATAGCAAGGTCCTTTTAAATATGGGCTTTCAGAAGGATTTCCCATTCTCTGTGCCTGCTTAGCTGTTCTGCACCCATGGCATGTGCTGGCAGCTGCTCTGCCTTTGGGGAGCAGAGCCAAGGGACTGTTCCGTGCTGGAGCCTTCTCCCAGAATGTTGGTGGGTGGCAGCCTGGAGCACTCCCACAGTCATTCACAAGTCACACAGAGCAGAATTGCTGGGTTGCTCCCCCTGTTCCACATCAGATCTCAGTGCTGGGTGTGGTTCTGGGACGTTTCCCCAAAGACAGAGCTTTTTTGGAAATGCTCGGGCCTCAAGATTCCTGTCAGTGGCACTGGCAGGGATGTGACTTCTCTCAGTTCTTGTTTCTGACATAGGTTTTGGGCAGCCTGGAAGAGCAGCATGGCCTGGATTGGACAAGTCATGGAAAATCTGCAGGAGCTGTATGTCCCAGGGTGGATGGAGATTCCCAATTGCCTGAGTTTGCAGCTGCAGGAGGGATTTGGTGAAGCACAGTCTGGCACCTCCTGAGCAGCTGCGGACCTGGAGATCCACAGGAATCTGAACAAGGACCAAGAGAGCCAGGGCTGCCGGCTCTGAGACCCCAAATGTGACAGGAACAACCCCAAATGCAGGGACAGAAAACTCCAGACGTGTCTGATTTGGTTTTAATTTCACTCAAAAAGGAGCAACAGCAGCTGGTAAATCAAACTCTGAAAGGAGCCCCCCCCATCCCAACAACCAAGAAACTGGCACAAGTTGATGATTCTTCTGTATTAAACAAAAATGAACGCTGCCTCTGTAGACCAGCATTTGCCCTCTGGTTCAGCAGGCTCAGTCCCTCATTCTGTCTCACATTCATAATTAATGCATTTGAATTAAAGAATTAGGCAGGAACTTACTTTTTAATCTACAGGATCCCTTCTTGCATTTAAGGCAGAAGTTCCTGAAAAGGAAACATTTCATACATTTTATCAGACTGAACCTGGAGAATCCTGGAGGCACAGCTGAGATTATTTCAGTAAGCAACAACACCCAGCTTCACTGTGGGCTCCTTGAATCTCTCTCTTAACACCTTTAATTCATAATTGTTTTGTAGAAGCACCTTCTTTGGGCATGTGTGTCAAAGAAGGCAAACACAAGTAAACTTGAAAACCATCAGCAATCTGCCACATCTTCAAGGAAAATGGAAATGTTGCTTACAGAAACCGTGTCTGCTGCTGATCTGAGCCCCACCTGCGATCTGAGGCATCGCACAGCTGGTAAAGACAGCTTTGCCATCAGCATTTCGTGAAGGCAGAGTGCTGGATGCAGGCTGCAGGAGGGGGAATGCAGCTTTGTTTTGGCTGGGTTATGAATAGCAGAGCATCGCCGTGGGATGGTGGGTCAAGCAGGAGCTTTTACGTTTCAGATCACGTGCACAGCATGCAGGTGCATTTTACACACTTGAAGTGCAGACACAGCTTTAGATTTGCTTTAAATCGTTGTAGGTTTAGTTGTGATGTCAAAATAACCCGCAAACAGACACTTGGAAGTGGGTCTGAAGTATCCAGTCTGGATTCTGCAGCTGGATCACCTGCCTGGCACATTTTTGGGATGGACAACCACACTTACAGCCTTTCCAGCACCAAAAAGCTGAGTTAAGGGCTCGATATTAATTGTGACGAGCCTTTGGTAATTGTTGTACACATCATGCACGGCTCTGAGCTTTAATCCTGCCCTTAAACACATTCCTCAGGTGTAGCCAATTTTCCTTGTTCAGGAACCTGAGGCACTGAAAGGAAGCAAAATGTTGGGCTGGGGTTTGCTGGTGAAGGCCGGATTTTATTTTGTTTTTTAGGCTTGATCTCTCCCAGATCCTCCTGAGATACATAATTTGTAGGCTATAAAAGCAACAAACTTTGATGGCAGGTCCTGAGAGCACTGCAGCTCACGTTACAGAACCTCTGCTTTATGTGCTGGTGTCATTTACTTTTTGTTGAGTACAGTGAGAAAGTTTCTTTTAATTAAGACGATGATGGTAGCCCCGCTGTGTTTAATTAGATGACCTTAAAGCTCAATAGTCTGTTCTAAAACTTGAATTATAATCTACATGACTTGTTTTGGTTTGTCTGGCTGTCATCAGAGAAAGGATTTGATGATGGGTCAGTCTCTGGTCAGGCCACCCTGAGAATTCATTAATAAGTTAAAACATGGAGTGATGTGTGCTCCACCTCCTAATTTTGATGCTTTCCTCAAGAAGCCAAGCATATAAAGCTACTCAAAGGGTGACAGTTCCTGCCATGGGCTTTTTTTTCCCAAATAAATAGGGCCACGATCATAATCTTTTACCTATTTCTTACCCACTTTACTAATCTGGAAGCTGTGACAAATTTCAGCCCAGTTATTCACAGTCTTCAAAAGCTGTGTGCAACAATTGTGTGATACCACCCCTGACAGCAACAGGAAAGTGACAGTAAATTCAACTACAAGTTTATAAACAACTTAAAACCAGATAAAAGTAGCACAATTTTCTAGTCAAACAACAGGATTTTCTGTAAAAGAAACGTAGATTAAGATGCTGAAAAAGAACATATATTAGTATTTTACCAGCACTTGATAACAGAGTTAACAAGCGACAAAAGTTCAGCTAAAATAGTGCTTTTTAAATATACTTGCAAGATACTCCTTCATTTTGCTTTCACGCACTTACAAAAACAATCCCCCACAAACCCAGCAGTTATTCCTGCAGATTTCAGCGTGTGCTCTGCAAACAAGAAATAATTATAGCTGAGCACTGAAAGAGCTGGGGTTTTTTAGTCACCTCATTTTCACATCTCATCTGGGACTCGTTCCACCCCGTGCTGACATGCAGCGCTGCCAAAGTCTTGCAGAGAGCATCCCCCAAAGGCATAAAATTTCCCAAATTTGCATAAGGAATCCTTTTCCTTTGAACAATGGGAGCAGAGGCTGCACAACTGGTGCAATCCCATTCCGTGGCTGGCATTCACTCCCTTCATGTCTCCCTTGCAGTGTTACAAATCTGCCAGTTAAAAACTCCGTGCAACTCCAGAACGTATTGTCTGGAATGAAACAACCAATTATTTCTTCAGGTTTTGTGGCATAATATCCTAGGAAACCAGCAATTACAGAATCAAAGTGGCATCAGATGGCGTAGAAAGGAGTGAGCATGTATTATTCTTTAAATAGCAGTTACATGAACTCCTAATAAATGGGTATTAAGTGCTAAATGCATGATAAGTAATTTTTGACAGTGTAATTATCCAAACAATACAGGGGAAAAGCTGTGAGATGGAATTGTCAAATTCACTTGTGCAAATGCTGAGTGAAATTACAATTATTGAACGCTGGCTTCTGGTCACGACCACTTTGGGAATAAAACAGTGCAAGTTTGTGTGTGCAAGCAGCACATTTTTCTGGATTCCCAGCATCTCTTACCTGGAAAATGGCACCCACTAGTTTGGTCTTTCCTGATGTTAAGGCTTTAATTTGCCCAAAATAAGTGGAAGGGAGCAGGCTACCGTTTTAACCTCTGACTATGTTATATAAAGCTCCTTTCCAAGAAACCCCAGGATGAAGATGAAGGGTTATATAAAGTGGGGTGGACTTCCAGAAATCCTGGCTAGAAGTTTTCAGCTTCTCTTGCAAGGTTGCACAGTCGTTATAGCAACAGGCTTGAAACTTGAGGAATTTCCAGAGGAGGCACATCCCAGTGTGAAATAATGGGGTGCTGCTGGCAGGATAACACATTCAGTTCCTTTAGGATCTTCTTTTTGTCCCAGGAGGAGCTTGGCCGCGTGTTCAGCTGAGCAACAGATCCAGACGTCGCCTCTGTGAGACAATTTGGTGTAACAGGAGCCTCAGCCTCCATCTGGTGCACGTCTTCCACCGGAACAGAGGAATTTTCTTTGCACCAGAGAGGATTTCCCTGGGTCAAAAAGACCTTTGAATGCCACTCAGCTGGGTTACCTGGGAGCCAAAAAACTGTGTCATGTCCACGCTGAACTCCCTAGAGACAGCTGAATGCTCTTGCTTGTTCTTTGTTTTGCAGTGTGGCTTCAACTTTATCTACTCCATTTCTCTCTCTTTCTCTGCTGCTTCCTTTTAGGTGGGAATTGCTCGGGGGTGGCTGGACCAAATTTAAACCTGCCAATGACCAGAGCAACAACAGGCAGTGAACCCATGAGAAATTAATAAAAACAGAACCCACTGCAGAACAACTCTGTGCCTTTAACCTAAGCATTGTTTATTATTCACTGAAAGATGTAAAACAAAACTCTATTTTGGGAAAGTTTTCTTGGTTCAAATCAGCAGTTGCTGTTGCCAAATTTGCTGGGGGAAAAAAAGGAATGAGAAAGGAGTTTTAGCTTTGAGCAAACATCTCTTTTGGACTCACTCCAAGAATCTAAGTGATAAGAGGTCACTTGTGTTCTGCATGTCATCATTTCCAGCTGTGGAACCATGCAGTTCATAAATTCGGATCTGAGCATTTTCCTCCTCCTCCACAGAAGATCGACAGCTTTATCTTGGACAGGGAGTCTCTTCAAAGAATGCTTTTAAAAAAATTATTTTAAAAAATTGCTGTCTGAATTAATTAAGTGTTCCGAGAAAAGAATAACATATTTGGAGAAATAACAGAAGCTTTAGTTCAGTTCTCTTTTTTTTTGTTCAATAACATCTGGCACCATATGTTAAAACAGTTTGCTCTTCTTTGTTAATCAAAAATGAAATTTTGTAATTAATTTTCAGATTCACAAGACTGAATTATCTGAATAATGAGCTTCCTACATTTTCTCTCCGTGTCCAGACCTTCATGCCCATACTCAGATCCTGGGAGATCAGCTTCAAGTTAATGTTTCTCAAAGGACATTTCATTGCATCATGGATGAGATGTATTGCTCCTCATGATGGATATTTAGGAAAGATTAATTTCACCTTAAGTTGAAGTAATTTTCAAAAGGAGCAGTGAGACATAAGAACATAAATTCTAATGAAATTCTGTCAAATTTGCTGGTTTGAAAAAACTCTCATTATTCCCCTCGCACTGTTGTTGTAGTCCAGCCGTGCTGTGCTTCTGAAGTGGAGAGCTTTGTCATGAAATGCCAGGAAAACCAGAATTAAATAGGGAAATTTCTACCAGGAAAGAGAGAAGAACCAGCTGGGATCCACCGAAGAGCTGAGCCACATCTTTGGCCGAGGTCGGCTGAAGCAGGACTTGGCATCGCCGAGGCTGGGCCCCAACTGTCCCTCATATTATTTACAATTCTCTCATCTTCTGTCCCTGCCAGGTTGGTTTTGCCACTTTACACCACGGGTGAAGCTGTGAGTTTATACTGCACCAACACAGCAATCCTCATGCTGGGGATGGGAATGGGAGAGAATCGTCTGCAGCGTCAGGGGATGCGGGGGAGGAAGTTTGGGCTGTGCTGAGTTCAGTTTAGAATGGTTGTGTACTATTTTTTGGGTGATTTTAAGACCTACATCTGTTTAAGATTGTCCTGGATTTCTTTGGCTGCTCTGTCACCTACAGAGTCACAGGAAAAAATGAGAGCTCTGATGCTCTCTGGATTTCACAACATTTTATGACAATTCCCTCTGAACGCAGAAGTAGGAGCACACTGGGGCTCTGTGATATCACACAACTGGGTTTTGTGCGAGAACAGAACTGCAGAGAGGAGAAACCTGTTGGAACAGCAATTACCAGTGAATTTTACAGCCCCAAACCACTGGAAAAATATAAGGGGAATGGTGTGCAAGGCTTTGTGACCGAAGGGAGGCAGAGGTTCCACCGTCAGGAGCCTTTGGGCTGGGATGTTTCATTTTCTCTTTGCTTGCACAGTCAAAGATGGGTGAGCTCCCTCCGGGGATCCCAGAGGAGGCAGGACTGGAGCCTCCATCTGCTCCCAGGGCAGGTGCTGTGCCCCATTCCCAGGCGGGGATACCCCAGGTGATGCCTTAGGTTTTAACTTTTATACTTTTCAAACCCTGTATTGCCTGGTGTGTAACTCTGCAGTCTCTTGTAGCTCGTGAGCTGCTCCCTTAGGCCAGACAGACACAACAAAGCTGCTCTGAGCTCGCTGTCCAAGGACACCCAGACTGTCCCAGGCCCAAAGGTGTAAGCCAGGGCCTCTAGAGAGGTGGAGGAATTGAAGAAAGCTAAAGTTTTAGTTGGTGAATTTATGCTGATATGCAAATGGACCAAACCTATAAAAGTGTGAAGAACTCGTGACTCGTCCACCTCGGGGTCCATTTTGGAAGTGGCCTCTGGCTCCCCAGGATGCACCTTCGAAGGCCTTTCAAATAAATCCCTGCCTTTATTCCCTCACTCCTGTCCAGTCTCTGTTTCTGGGTGCCTGGAGAAGGCATCACAGGCAGCTCCGCGGGGCTGTTGGGAGGTGTCTGTGCTGTGTGGGCTCACACCACTGCTCCAAGAGGAAAAGGGAGGCCTCTTTCCCCCAGCACTGACTCTTCAGGGAGAACTTTTCCCAAATGCTGAAGCCCAGAGCTCTCCTCAGCCCTCTGTGAGGTGGCTCAGCCCCGTGGGAAGCCTTGGGGTGACAATCCAGCCCCGCAGCTCTGCCGTGGGCTGTGGCAGAAGGGCAGCCAGAGGCCAAGCCTTGCATAACCCCAGCCTGTTCTCATCATCCCTGCCGTGCCTGGCGCCCGGGCAGACCAGACTGTGATGGATTTCTCAGAGGAAGCTCTCAGAGCTGTCAGTGGCCACGCTCATTACGGATGTCAGAGACAACAAACAAATCAGAGTGACTGTAGGTAACTAATGCAATTAATTACCCACATGGCAGGCTGTTTCTCTGGCAAATTCTATCACCCTGTCCCCTGAAAGTAGCACAGATATGTATTCCTTGCCTACATTTCTTGCTGTTGTAAGAAGAAAGATGTTTTCACAGCAGGTGTCCTGAATTAAAAGGGGAAGAAAACACAAAACATCTGGAGGAAGGCTTTGAACATAACATATCTGTGTATATTTGTGTGCAGAACAAATTCTTCTAATAACTGATCCAAGAAAACACATTCTCTACGATGTTTGAATGTGATTTTATCAGCTTCTCAGGACCCTTCTAACCAACACATAAATATGCCACCGTGCTTCAAGTGTTATTAAGTTTTTCAGTGACAGCAGCGTGAACCTTGCAGGCTGAGAATGTGACAAAGAACAGATTTCACTGCGTATCAGATCTGCATCTTAATCACAGAACTCTTCTCCCAGATGCTTTAGCAGAAGAGCAGCTTTCCCACACTGTTTGTCAAGTATTTACAGCTTCTGAAGACATCCCCTGCTCCCCAGGGAAGGAATAAATCTTCCCCAAAGCACTACAACAAAACAATGAAGGAAGAAATGTGGCTTTACACCTGCTAGCATTTTCTTCAGCAGGGTTAGAGTGTGCATTCACAAGAATGATGTATTATGAATATTCAGCTAGAAGAGAGTGATTTCAAACCACTAAAGGTTGGTCCTCTTGGGCCATTATGTAAGTATGGATTCGCTCTTTCAACTTAAAAATGCAAGCAGCTCCATTAAATACTCAGCAAAGGTTATTGCAGTTGTTCATGAACCGCCCATTGATCATTTTTCTACAGAACAAAAAAAAAGCAGCTGAGAATTATCCACAGTTTCAAAGATATGAACCTTTAGGCTCAGTGGTTACATCGTAAATGGCAAAATAGCAGAACAGCTCTGTTAACACAAACAGAAGGTTTGAGGTTAATATATTTCCACATCCACATTCACACAGTTTGTTGTGGTTATGGGCCTCGATATAATAAGCTACTTGCAAAATTCCAGCAGTTTTTTTTTCCTGGTGCTGCATCCATGTGAATAAATGGAGAAAAGGAGAACTGCGCTAAACTAATGAACCCCTTGGATCCGAGCTGCTGTTGAAATAAAGCTCAAATACCTTATAAATACCACCTACAAACCAAACATTATTATTTCTGTTCACACAGGAGAGGGGGTTGTGAAAGAACATGGGATGAAATAAACCTCAGCTATGTAACTAAATGAGAATCAGGTTTTATCAGGTTTTCAGAAAATATTCCCACAGAGTTGCTCACGGGACCAGGTTCTCTGGTAAACACCCGCTTGGCTTTTTAGCAGTTCCAAAGTTTCCAAGGAATTAATCTGAATTTGCCCCAAAACTTTTATCACGGATTGCTCTATTAAACAGGAAAGGTGATTTGTTTTCCTTAAAGTGACCTTTTGCAAGGAAAAGATCCAGCCTGTTTCTCCTTAGGCTCTGGGAGGAACACTTTTCTTACATTCAGTGCAAAATCAATACAAACCTCATTTAAAAGCCATTACAGTCCCTGAAGAGACTTCCTTCACACTAATGGCCTTTGAATCAAGACCCTGTTTGTGTTACACAGCTCAGGCTACTCCCCTGGATTTGTCTCCTTGTTAAATGCTCCTCAGTTTGTGATCTGGAATAAAATGCGGGCACAAGACTCGTTTAACCATTTTTAGCATTAAGCTCCTCAATTGCATTTCTCCGAGCGAAAAACATCAGCAATGTTTCCCTCAAGTGATTACACTGAGTCTAAATATTCTGTAAACTGTGGGCTGAGCAGTGGTTGAGCGAGAAGTGGCTGATTTACTTTGGTACTTACCAAGTATTTCCTACTTTTAAGAGTCAAACCACAACCCTGCACAGATAATCGTGCTGCCACATTGCTACAGAAATACAACATTTCAAATTAACCTTTTAAAATGGGTATATAAAAGTAGCTGTTGTCTGGAAAGCACAGTTTGCAGCCCCTCTTGTCATCGTTTATGGCTTTTAATTCAGTTCTTAATTCCTTATTATTGCACCCCTTATCTGAATAGCTGATAGTTATTTTTACCATTTATTTGTGCTGCTCTCAGCTATTATAAAGCAGCTCCATATTCACAGAATCATTGAGTAATTTGGGTTGGAAGGAGCATTAAAGATCATTCCATTCCACTGTCCCAGGCTGCTCCAAGCCTCATCCAACCTGGCCTTGGACACTTCCAGGGATCCAGGGGCAGCCACAGCTTCTCTGGGCTCCCTGTGCCAGGGCTTCCCCACCCTCACAGAGGAGAATTTCTTCCTAAAGAAAAATTTCTTCCTAATAAAAAAATCCCATCCTATAAGAAACCTGCCTTTATCATGGTTTCACGCACAGTCATTAATTCACCTGGAACAGATCCTTTAAGTGAGAACATCTATATTTGTGCCACTCTCATTTTTCCAATACTTCTCTTTCTCTGTTCCATTTCATTACCCAACCTAATTGATTCTGTGTGATTTAGTTTCCAGAGGGGTTCAGAGACACAGCAGCCCAGCAGCATCACAGCCAGGCAAGCCAGGCCCACTTTTGGACCCCATGACATTATTTTCTACTCCTGTCTCACACCACTTCTATTTGTGTGGCTATTTCACCTTCAAGGAGAGCCATTATTTTAGACAAGTACTGATTTTCCAAGCTTCTGTCTTATCCATCTTCTGCTGCTGGGCATTTTTCTTTTGTCATATGTTTGTTAAGCAGCAGAAGACATGATTTAATTTTGAAGCAGCATATGTTTGAGTACACAGTGTTTTCATAACTTCTCTGACTGGTGTTGATTGACTTATTTGCTGTTTGTGCCGGTGTATTAGCTTGATTCCTCGTGGATGATCTCATTAGAACATGACAGCAATCTGTGCTGCAGAACCATCTCCACAGCTAAGCTCACATTCCCATTATAGCTTTCAAACTTCTGTTGCTTTACTGCATTATCTGAATTTTCCTGTGTTCTCCTCTTAGCTGTTCACCAAGTTACCCTACAAGGATGAACCTAATTTTGATAGCAAAATGTGAAGTCCATCTCTTGTCAGCCCTTGGTCTATGGGAGGTGTTTGGTTTCATTGCACATGGACATTCTCACAAAGCCCTGCCACCTCATTAGCAATGCAAAATAAAATGCACCAACATTGTTTTCCAGTGAATCTTTTTTTTTCCTGAGTTGCTTTTTACAATTAAATACAAAGGATCAGATGCTGATTTCAGTTTTGTTGGGATAAATTGCAAAAAAACCCTCTAGAGAATTTAGAGAATTTATCATACTGCAAATGAAATCAGTCTGGCTGGGGAGATAGCAATAACTCTAAGAAAATATTTTGCCAGAGGTTTTCAGCCAAAACTTTCTTTCCGTTGTAACTGAATCAGCTTTATGCAAATTGTAAAGTTCTATTTACTGAATAACTTCTCCTCAAGCAGAATTTAAAGGGAACTGTGTGGCTGCAAGGTACTGCTCAATTCCCAGCAGACAGCACTTTCCATCTGTATTCATGGGCAGAAACCTCAGCTGCTCTAGCTTGGAGAATGAATGCTTCCCGATGATATGGATTATATATTGTCTGAGAAATCTAGAATAAGCAGCCAAGTTTAACAAGGGTCCATCAGTCACATCTCTGCCAGTGACCTCCATTAAATCTTTTTGGAGTCAGAAGAAATAAGCAAAGGAGAACTTCAGCCAGAAATTTTTCAAAGAACAATCTTCAGACCTCCTTTTCCCATTTTGCCTTCTTCTGTTTGCAGTCTGTGGGTTGCATTCTTTTAAATCAGAAGGAACTTTAGTCATAACTCAAGCTGCCTTAAAATGCTGCTCCCGACTACACACAGCAGAATGAGAATAAAACTCACACCAGAATGTGAATAAAACTCACACCAGAATCTGAACAAAACTCACAGCACCTTCAAGGGGTAACAATTTCCAAGAGAGCAGTCCCTTGATGGCCAAGTTACATAAAAGTAACCAAAAAAATATGAAGGGTTTTAGCTGAGTCCCACACTGAGCTTCCTGATTTATCTGTACCAAGCACGGTGTGTGTGTCTGTCCCCCCCTCCATCCATCCATCCATCCACCCATCCATTTATCCATCCATTTATCCATCCATCCATCCATCCATCCATCCATCCATCCATCCATCCATCCGTCCATCCATTTATCCATCCATTTATCCATCCATTNTCCATCCATCCATCCATTTATCCACCCATCCATCCATCCACCCATCCATCCCTCCATCCATCCATCCATCCATCCATCCATCCATCCCTCCATCCATCCACCCATCCACGCATCCATCCATCCCTCCCCTGGTTTGGATCCAGGCCCTGCCATTCCCACCTGCTGGTGAGATGGAACCAGGCCAGCAGCCTTTCCTCACATGAGAATATCTAGGCCAAAATTGCCATTCTTGAAATTTTCATTCAATGCCAAAATCGCACTTGAAAACAGTTATTGTGTGAATCATTAGTGGTACTTTTTTTATTTGAAGACTTTTAGAGCAAAATTGTTGATCCTACAGCCTGTGGCTTCTAATTTCTGTATTTTCACTTTAGAATTCTTTTCCGTAGAGACCCCTATATCCCCTTCTTCTTGAAAACTCAAATCCTGTGACAAATCAGAGATGAACAAGTTTTTGACAGAAGAGGAACTAGAAAATGAAGGGCTCCAGGGGCTGGAAAAGAAAATATTAGCTGTGTTTGTCTCGCAGCTTTGTCTATTTAAGCAGATGAGCATGGTTCATATTTGTGAAAATGCAAAGCTGCTCCTCCTTTGAAGCTGCAGGGCCTTTGGCCTTTACTTCTCTTCCTCTGACATGCTGTGTTAAAAGGTTTTAGGTTTATTAAAAGATAAAAGATAAAAGAGGTGATTTTGGACCTGGGATGTGCAGGGGATATGGTGTTGGTGGTGTGTGGACCTGTCTGGCTCAAATGTCCTCACCTGGCTGACGGAATCCGCTGAGTCCCACGGCCCAGGGGGTCCTCCCAGGGACAGAGAGTGAAAGAGCCCTGCCTGACCCGATCTGTGCTGCTTGTCCCATCAACACCTCCTGGTTCCAAGGAAATTTGCAGGAGACATCACCAAACGGCAGCGGGTCCTGGAGCAGACGCACAACGGGGGGAACAAAAGGAATATGATGTGAATACTTGTGTGGAAGGGTTCCAGATCAAGCTGGAAATTGTCGTGCTTGTTCTTCTGAAGCACCAAATCTCTGTCTTTTTGGGAATGAGCTCTGTTTGCGTGGTGTGGCACAGCAGGGCATGCTCAGCACTGCAAGGCTGAATCTGGGTCGGTTCCTCTGCCCCACCACGGACACGTTCCAGCGAGCAGATCTGGGCAGAGAAACACAACTTTCTGCTTTTTCTTCAGCATTCCTGCCTTGGGGCAGCCACAATTCCCTCTTCTCCTGCTGTCTTGGGCTCACTCTTCTTCACATCCCAAACTGTGTGAATGGTAGGAGTGGGAGCAGAAAGGAGCATGGAAAGAGCTACATTTTGGGTTGTTATTTTTGTTGTGCCTTCTGAACTTGTCGCTCAGTTTTCTTGTGGAAAAGCCCTTTCTTAAAGAGCCAGCCTTGCACACACAACTTCCAACACGTGATTTGTTCCATACTGAGCTGCTTTGATAAAGAGTCAACAGAAAGATGCATTCACCATTATAAACACGCTGATTTCAAGGCCCAATAAAGCCAGCAGAGAGTGGGAAGCAGGCCCATATCTCACTTTCTATGTAGGCTTTGCAGTGACAGGCTCTTGCTGTTTATTTGACAGAAGCCATCAACAGGCATCCTTTGGAGGTGAGCATTTAATGTAGGATTCGGTTCAGCGTTTGATTCAGTGGCAATTATTCCTTGAACATTATCAGTGGAATGACACTAATGCACTCCACAGTCTGCTGCTCTCAGAGACTACACCTGGCTCACACAGTGCCAAAAAGGGGGAAAGGAAGCAATGCAGCAAGAGAAACCAATTTATATACAGTTAACATTTATTTACAGGCTGGTGTTTCTGAAACAGATCCTGTCTTTTCCTTTAGTGGATATATTTTATAAATTTATCTCTCACACTTGTGAATTGTAGGACAGCTCATGCCTGGAAATTCACCTTTTAAGGAGATCAGGGTTGGCAGATGAAACCTGAACCACACAAAAGTGTTCCTCATCTACCTCGTGCTGCTGAACCTGTGAACCCAAGAATGTGCAAACTCGTTGTCTGCCCAAAAACATGATCATTATGTTAAATCAGACTCAAATTTCTGCTTTACTATGCAGAACCCAACAAAAGAAGAGACACTAAATTTGTAACAGAATCTTTCTACTCAGGTACATCCATAAAAAAAGTAGAGGGCGTGAAAACTTGCTGGAAGGCTCCTGGAAAGGAAAGGAAGTTGTGGCGGTGCTGGATGTAGAAAAGGTGTGACTGGAGGAGAACAGGCTGTCTTTGAAATCACTTTTAGCTGGGAAGATGGGCAGAGTAGCTGGATTTACCAGTTTGCTTTGAGCCAATTCCTCCACTCATGGACTACATCTGCTGGAGGTTCACTTGTGCCTCGTGAACAGGTTGCATTTCTCAAAAGAGCAAAGTTGGGTATCAGCTTGAAATTTTGGAGGTTGCCATGGTTTCAATATTTTTATCTCCTCTTCAAGCCGTTCAGATTTCAGTGCCAGTTTCAGAACAATCACACCTGAAAAGCAGAACTTCCTTGCTTGTAGGAGTCAGAACACACACGTGGAACTGTGCAGATATTGCAGCCTTGAGCAAAACTGGTCATGAAATGGCCAAAGAGTGACAACTCTGGGCCAACAAGGCATATTTCTTAGAGGGTCCGTGAGTCAATATGCAAATGAGAGTAGATTAGGTTTATAATGTAGGAAAAATGTGGAGCATTCTGTGAACTTTTCAGAGCCCGAGCTTGAGCAGGGAAAGCCACTGAAAAAAAATGATATCAATTAGCGAAGTCATTAGGCAGGAACAGAAAACGACTCAGAGAAAGTGCCAGTGAGTTGAGTAGCGAGCTGGCCTCTCTTCATTGGAGAGACACAGCTCAACCTTCTGGAGCCTGATCTGCCTCATCCAGCGTCAGCATCTTTGCTGAAACACATCTCCCAGGTCCAAATGTTCCAAGAACAAGGTTTTACTCCTGTGGGATTCAGCTCAAGATACACAGCAAAGCACATTCTGTTCTCTTCAGTCACAGCCAACTCTGGTCATATCCTCTGAAGAGTCTGGAGTTAATTGCACAGTCTCTGCAGACACAAGTTCTGATTTATCTGCTTGGGTGAGGTTTTGTTTACCCCATAAATCAAAATCTTTGAGTGAAGAACCCGAGCTGGCTCTTGGAGGGAAGGAGTAGGCAGGAGCAGGGACTCAAGTGAGATGCTCCTTCTTGGCACAGCAGCCCTGTCCAGCCTGCAGGAACTCAGGCTGTGCCCTGAGCAGGGTGGAAACCTTTCCAGGGCCTCTGTAAAGAGAAAAAATTGCTTTCAGCACTTTCTGGGAGACCTCAGTCATGTTCAGGGTCTTGTGCTGCAGAGATGCTTTTGCTCAGTCAGGGAGGAGTGCTCCTGTCTGGGAGCTTTCTGCCAGAAGGAGTTGTGAGAGCTGTGCTAAGACAGAGTAACGAGAAAAACATGGGAAACTGGAAGGGCAAAACTCATCCTTTAACACGGCAGTAGGAAACAAACCCACCCTGGCTGTGGTGCTAAATGTGGGTAGTGCCCCCCTCCGTGGGGTGGAATTAAACCCCACCTTTGTTCTGGCGTGGGGAAATCATAAACACACAAACACACACACGTGCCTTGACACTGGGATGGGTTTTTACCTGGAATCTGTATCTGTGCTTTTATTAACATTCAGGATACTTTAAGTATGTTTTTCTTTTTGATCAGCTTGCCATTCAACCAAGATCTGCGAGGCTGAGATGTAAGACCTTCACGCCTGGGGTGTTTGCAGATCGTTTTTCAACTGCTCTTACATTTATGGCTTTCTTTTTCCTCTCTCTCTGTTTCTACCTCCCCACAAGCCCAGTTATTCAGCACTTAAGGTAAACCTTTTGATTTAGCCACTAAAAATCCCTTCTGTGTCTCACTGCTGTTTTACAACGCTTGTTTACACCACAACTCAACAAAATAAAGCCACAAATCACTGTCTGAACTGAAAATAACCCTGAACCTTCCAAACCACAGCCCCATGCACTTCAAACCATCACTGTTTTAGGAGCTAGACACCTTCCAAAAGGAGCTGGTGTGTGTCACCTTTTGACTCTCCATGAGGATATAGAAAGTTTTTCAGGGTTTAATCCCAAGAAAGCTGTGATGCAAAGCTTATATTTACATCCCTCCTGGAAAACAGAAGTGGGAGTCCTCATGAGCTCTTCCCTGGAGCTCCCGGATTCTGCCAGCTCATGGAAGATGCTGACTGATCCCTCGTTCCCGTGGAGTGCACTCATCATGTTGAATCAATATCTTGGAGAGAAAGGAGGTCTCGGGGTTAAACAAGGTTCCAACAAGCTGAACGTGTTAAAAATGCAAAGTCTGGAGCTTCAGTCTCAGCTGAGGTTCCAAAGGGAAGCAAATGTCAGAACTCAGAACTTCAGATGAAACAAGTGGAAGTTTTTTTATGTCAAGCAGGCCAAGAGCTTTATCCTTTCTCAGGAACTCTCAGTTCATCCTCAGTGTACAGACTTGTTATTAATAAACTAAGTGGCTACAGATGTGTGAATCATGGCGGTGAGGTCTGCAGGTCTCACAGAGGCAAAGCCTCCTTTTCAGAGAGACAGGGGAAAAGAGTTTCTGAGAGATGTTTTAAGGCAGTGCCCTCAGCAATTTCACCAACCACAACAGGACAGATTCCTTCAGTCAGGGTGGAAGCGATGGGTGGGAAGCCAATAATTTCCTATTTCTCACATTAATACTACCTAGATTTAACTTCAGAGTGCTTTTGTCATCAGCCACTGATCTCCCTGAGGAGACACACAGGCGACAAACTGTTTATCCTGGCTATGAGAGGTGTTTGCTGCCAGGTATCTTCCATAACTCAGGGACACAACAACTTTGTGCTGTAGCTGTGCAACAGGGACATTACATCCCATTGCTGTCACCTCTCAATTCAAAAGCAGCCCAGAGCCAGATAAATGATGGCAGTGACTTAGCCTTGACATTTTTCTTTTCATTTTACAATCATGACACATAAGAATGTTCCCGCTGTAACATTTAAGTCAAGTGAAAAGCACATTTTAAATGTTTTTTTGGAGAAAGACATGATTATTAATTTTTAAAAGAACAGCTTTTCCTGGGGAGACATGAAGCAGAAATCAGAGAGAAGGTCAGCAGTCCAGATCTGCAAAGTGGGGTATCAGCCTCGTTTGTCCCCTGCCCGTTTGCAGTTCCAGCACTGAGTCCTTCTTGGGAGCCTGACACAATCCTTATTCTTCTTTCCTCTAACCCAGCCATATCAGTGCTCCATTAACACCACTTCTGATCTGTGCCCATCCAAGCAGATCACATTTACCACAGAACTGACAATAAATAAGTAAATAAATCAGTGCTGGTGAGGGAAACCCTTCACGGTGTGACCCAGGTAAGAGCAGAGGGAATTGGAACATCCCATTGCAGCAGGGCATGAGACGAGGGACCATGGCCAGGCTGATGGCACAAACCTTGTTCTCAGAACCCAGCAGATCCCTAACTCTGTGCACTTTCAGCCACAGTTGAGTTTGAAAATAGCCAGGAGAGAACACACGACAAACTGCCTGGGGCAGAGGTTACGGATGGACACAAAGGCTTCAGCACCCAGGGGCTCTCCTGAAACTCAACCCACCTTCACCTGCCTCCCGTGCTTTATGCTTTCCTGGATATACTGGCCTGGAGGAACCCTATTTTCCCCCAGGATTCAGTTCCAAGCCCTGTTTGTACTTCCAGAGCAGTCTGAGGAAGAGTGAATGGCTGTGGTGTGCTGTCGTCACACTGAACTACTGAAATCTCTAGTGCCAGTATTCAAATTTAAGCTGCTGTGCAAGCTGAGGATTTAACAAACGGTCCCAGAGATAAATTATGCTCTCAGGCTGTGACAGGACTCCAGAGAAGACATTTCTACACTGGGGCTTTTTGTACCTGTGAGAGTGATTGAGTGGGTAGAAGCCCCAAAATGACAGATAAGTATTGAGGATAAATGGATGTAATAAAGCATAATTGCCCTAAATCACCTGCCTGGAGTTACTGAAGGAGAGGAGAGAGCAAACAGCAGTAAGACCAGTAATTTCAAGTCCACAGTTTGTCACCTGAGGGAAGGAAGTGGCTGGAGCAGGCAAGGCTACTCCAGAGGTTGTGCATAAACCTGGCTCAGTTTTTAAAAAGGCAGAACTCACTGGCAGCTCTGATGGACTCGGAGCTGTTTGTCCAGAGATGATGAGGGGAAGGAGGAGCATAAATAGCTGGAAACAGCTGAAGAGAGTTTTCCACACCCATCCAGGCATCCATGTCCTCTGGCAGGTGGAGAGGCAGGGGGTGTGTCCCTCAGAGTCCTTCAGGCATGGTCCAGCTGGGTGTTTCCATGTCCCAGGGCTTTGGTTTGAGCAGCACCCTCCAGAGCCCTCTCAAGTAATCATTGGGGGTTTTTTCCCGAGAAGGAAAAAGCTTCAGCTTCTTCTGGGAGATGCCATTTGCTCTTAGAATGTAATTTGTCTTTCTACATTTTTCAATTAAATAATTATGCAGGCATTTGTTATTATAATTCACTGGGATTGCTGACAGCCAATCCCCCCCCGTGTCAAATTCCCAGCCCTGTGCTAAGGAGGTGTGCAAGTGTGAGCATTTTCAGGAGCCACAACATGAGATTTAAATAAAGGATAAGACCTTTGTTGGCCTTTTGCACAGAGGTAGAATTCCAGCAGCTGACTCCTGCACCGAATTCATTCCCCGCTGTTCAGGATCTGTCATTCCTCATCAATCTCCTGGGATTTCTGCTTTGCTTAGACTCACGCAGACCTTCCAAGGTGCACAAAAGCACCTTCAGTTTGCCACACAAAAGCCCTGAGCGAATACTTCTGGATTTATGAAATGTTTCTGCAAACAAGGTTTAACATCTCAATCCTTTCCTCCTTTCCAGAGAAACCCAGGTATTAAAGGAAGCCTGCAAGTTTTTGGTGGGAAGAAATACAGGTTCCTTATGTTCTAGTGGTGCCATAGGACAATAATCATGGACCTCTTCCATCTATAAACTGCTTATTTTTTTTAAGTTTATGCACTGGTGATGATGGGACTTATGAGAGGACTTCCCTTTCCACTTCTGTGGGCCAAGGATGTCACAGCTGGACCAATTTAAGAGGTTTTTCTGTGCGTCCCATCCTCTCTGCCCTCAGCTCTGAGGTCCCAGTCTGGAACCATGGATGCTCTCAGTGAGCTGCTTCATGGACTTAAAGCAGGGGAAATTATCCTCCTTCTCAAAGAAAGTGATCAGTGTCCTGTTCCTAATTAATGTCCTGAATTTACGTCCCTTTACCAGTGCAAAAGAAAAGGGTGGAAGTGTGCATGTAGGATGGGAACACTAAGAGGAAAATGTCTTTCAAGAGCAGCTGGAAATTATATTGACTTAACAGCAAATTTAAATCTCATTGAATATATAATAGTAATAATAATAATAATAATAATAATAATAACAACAACAGCATCAATATTGAATTATTTTAAATTTTTGGCTCATCCATGAGATCTAGATCTGAGTTAGCTAAAATTCCCAGGTGGCTCCTTGTCCAAATATCTGCTCATACCTGAGTCTTCTGGAAGTCAAACAACCAAAAAGCTCAAGTGAATGAATCTCCCATCCCATATTAACCAGCAGACCTAGTGCAGGGCTCTCAGCTTGCAAAAGCTTAGATCAAACAGGAAAATAAAGGCTGTCCCTCCTGCAAAGGATATAGGAGATATAAACACCAGTTGTGGACTATAAACACAGAGAAGTCAAACAGGGGACAACGTGGAAAGCAGAGAAATGAATTATGTTGCTGGAATCTGAAGGAAGAGCTGCCTGAGAAAATGGGGGGGGGGGGAAGAAGAGACATTTATGCAAATCACTAAGTTTTTAGAGCCATTTCACAGTCAGTGTTGTCTTCCTCCTTCATCCTGTGAGCTCCTGACGTCAGGAATCGTGTGGCACAGCACTGATGTGTGCTCATAAATGACTGGAAACACAAATATATACATTTCTCTGCAGGAGCATGCAGGGAAGAACAATTAAATAGATCTTAATTTAGAGACTGCCTTCACTGGTCTAATTCTGGTGAGTGACAAAATTCAACTGAAATTTAATCAGCAGATCGAGCATTGCTAACATTTGAGAGTTAATTAGGGTAATAATTACTGAAAAACGGATTTGCTGCATTGAGGAGAAGTTGCTATGGCGTTGCCATAAATGTTTGAGACAGCAATTAAAACCCATCCCCTGGTGCTGACAGAATAGCCACAGATGAGGGCAAAGTTAAGTGGGCAAAGCAGCAGAACGTGGGAGCAATTCCAGTGCCCCCCCAGCTCTACTGTTCCATCCTTCCTGAGGTTCTTCCTCTTCAAATCAGTCCTGGGTGCTGATGAGGCCTCTGAGACTGCCTGAGAGCTGAGGGTGGAGGATTTAGTTACCCTCTGATTTTGGCTGTCAGGGAGATGTCAGGGTTGGGGATGAGGAGGTTTGGTAGGGAGGAGGAAAAAGTCTTTAGAAGGAGATGGCAGCACCAAGGTCTCGTCACTCACTTGTGGAGGTGAAAGTCCAAAGGAGACTCTGGAGAACCTGACTGAGGCTGGATAACTTTTGTCTCTCGTGTCAAAAATGATCTGGAATTAATTTTGGACCAGAATAGATTTTAAATAGAAATTAACATCAGGCAGTGATGAGGAGATGTCTGAGAGCAAGGCTGACACAAACCCGGTATATTTGAGAGCACTGAGAAGCCAAAGAGGATTTAAAGGGAGGAGGTCAGGTAGGTAAATTCTCTAATGCTCTCCCTGAAATCAGCCTGCAGGGCTGGGGACTGCCTTGGAGCTCAGGAAGCTGAGTTTGTCAGGACATGGAAGATGGTTGGGGAGCCTGGCAGGAGCAGAGGCTCATTTATATTTACTAGCACCAAGATATCAGAAGCTAAGTGAGGGCATCAGCAATGGCGATTGTGACAGGGGTGGGAGAGTTTTTATGAGAGCTCGTAGTGACAGGAGTAGAGGCAATGGCTTCACACTGAAACAGAGTAGAGTTCGGTGGGATATTAGGAAGGAATTCTTCCCTGTGAGGGAGGTGAGGCCCTGGCACAGGGTGCCCAGAGAAGCTGTGGCTGCCCCTGGATCCCTGGCAGTGCCCAAGGCCAGGTTGGACAGGGCTTGGAGCAGCCTGGGACAGTGGGAGGGGTCCCTGCCCATGGCAGGGGGTGGAATGAGATGAGCTTTGAGGTCCCTTCCAACCCAAACTGTTCTGGGATCCTGTAATATTTCCCATGTGGACACACCCCACACAAACACACTTTTAGCAGAGCTGGATCTGCTTCACCTCAACACAACCCCACTGTTAGAAACAGGGAGCATAAGCAGGAACATTACAGTCGGAAAAAGAACAATTTCAGCTCAAATCTGTCCCCCCATGCTGTGCCTGGAGCTGCTGTGAGGGAAATAAGGAGCTGTAACCAAACTTGTAATTACTCCTCCCTCCACCCTCACACTGACTTCTACACCCAAAGCAAGAGAGAAAGAGCAGAGAATTTGCAAGGTGAGAACGAGAGACCTCTTTGATTCTTAGAATATTTGTCCTGTTCTGATTTCATCGCTGTGACATTAGGGAAGGAAGGGTCTCCCCACAGAAGGACTGGACCCAATTTTCCTGTGCATTTGTAAGATATTTCAACAGAGAAACATGAGAGTCTATGATTTGTGAAGCTCAAAATTTTAAGAGAAAATTATTTCTCTTAAAATGGCAAGCAAGACAAAAGGGCTGATTCTGGCCACAGGGTCTCAGTGTCTCACATGTAGAATTTTTCTCTGTTTCTCAGCAGTGTCTCAGTAACTTTTAGAATTTTTCTCTGCTGACAACAAGCCACTATAGGAAATAGACGCAGCCTCAGCTGAAGGATTTGATTCCTGGTGTTTATAGAGTGTAGCCCCTTGGATGCATATTTGCTACAAATAATTTTTTGCTGAGTCTCTTTTAAGGAGTAACTACAACAGCAGATCCTGCACACAGTGGAAATTCAGAAATGCATAATGCAGTGGCAGAAAACTGAGTGAAAAAAGGGTTTGTGCTCTCAGATCTCGTGGCAATGTGTAGAAGAACGAATTGTATTTTAACAAAATGAAGAATTTATGTAAGATGATAATGTTTTGTGTTTTCATTCTAAGTGTGGAACAAAGTGTGAGACCTTCAGGAAATTTTCATGAAGTTTCTTTTTGCAAGGCCTGTGTACACAAACTCAACTGTCAGCTCCAGCTTAAACTTTCTAAATCTTACTGCTTTCATTTATATGAAACAAAAATATTCATGCAAACTCCTGGTAACGATTCTGATAAAAATGGAGTGGTTTTGTTGTTGTTTTAGCGTCATCTAAATAATAATTAAACATTTATTCCTATCTATTTCTCCCAGTGTTTGTGTTGCTGCTGTACAAATCATCCTCGAGGTTGAAAAAAATCTAAATCCCCCAAATTAAAGCAGACAGTAAAACTGTCCAAACCCCAAATTACTTATAAGATCAGGACAACAGCTGACAAATTCTGGTGGGACAAACTGCTTTTCCCCGAATAAAATAGGTTTTTAAGGAAACAATACACAGAATCAGTTTTCCCACTTATGTTCTGATTCACCAGGCTGGAAGATGAGAACAACCTGTGATTCTGCAGTGCCCCTCTGCTCCCCTCTGAGGGTGCCGGCAGGAGGATGAGGAACGTTCTGAACCCCCAAAGCGGCAGCACTTCCCCCCCTCCCAACCATCCCTACCCTGTCCCGGCCTCTCTCCCTGCCCTGGGAATTCTCTCAGCCCACTTGAGCTTTACAACGTCACCCTCTAGTGGAAATCCAGGTGTTTTCCTCCCCCCAAATCCATCTCGGATGTACAGGAATGTTCTGCTTGATTCAAAATGCGAGTGACAGTGTTGTGGGGGAGAATAAAATACAGAGAATCGCCGGGCCCGAGTTTTTGTTGTTTATTTCCCTTTGCCACACTGTGCGAGCTTGAGGTATTTGGTGAGAATGTGCTGAGAAAGGGAAGAGAAAATACAGGAAGAACAGAGATGATACAAAAGGACAGCCTGAAGAGAAGCACAGAGCACGGCAGCACCATTTCTTGAAGCCAAATTAAACTTCCAGGTGGCTTTTCTGAACAAGAATCCCTGAATGCAGGTCTGGGGGTCAGCAGAGGACCTGGAGACCCGTGGTGCTCTCAGGATCCGAGCCAGTGTCCCCTCCTCTCCTCTGCTTGGTGGCAGGGTCCAGCATCGCCCAGACCACAGCAGAGAAGCTTTTAAGAGATTTTTTGAGCTCCCACTGAGGAATCAATCCCATGGGATCCAAACCCAGGGCTTGAGGCAAACCCCACCCCTGAACCTAAAGGGAAGGGAGGGAGAAGCATAGAAAAGAGTTGTCGGTGGATTTGAGTCTTTCTTTAATCCTACGTGTTTGGCATTGACTGCTGCTGCTAAACTGGGGGACTTTTCCAGACACAACATCTGCCACTTCTTTCCCCGCTGGCTGCTCTGCTAAAGATGTAGAATAGTAAATGAACACACTCCTGGAGAGCTTTTAAATAAACCTTTAAAATGAGTGCTTCATTTAAAAGCATACACAGATGTATGATTGCTGTCTATTATATATTTCCATGGATATTCTTTTTTTTCTGGTTTCCTTTCAATGAGTGCTTTTTTCTGAGCACTCTTTATTGCTGCCCTTCTGACAGAACACTTTGGGGACCTGCTGCTTGGAGCTCTGCTCTGTGAGAAGGGAGCAGCAGCGCTATAAAGGAGCCTTGCACCTGCCATCTCCTTAAAAGGGTTTTTGCTGTTGTTTGGGGTCGGTATGTTTGGGGTTTTAAAGTGTCGCTGTGCTTTTCGAACGTCTTCTCAGCCAACAGATCGAATGATTTTCCTCTGAGTGCTGATAAACTGTCAACTTGCAGGTGAAAAGAGCCCAAATTGCTGCACGGAGCTCTGCCAGCTCCAAGGTGCCAGAGTTTGAGAGACGCGTTTGGAAATGGAACAAGTGCTGAGCACAGCTCGCTCTCCCTCCGTGAGGACTGAAGCCTGAGCAGCCGAATAACCACTGCCATCCCCCTTGCCAAAGGACCCCTCCTGCCTTCTCACACACTCCCAGGTGCATCCACCCGTGTCCCGGGAAGGGATGGAGCTGGGAATTGGGATGGAAGCTGGCTAGATGGCAGCAGAGCCCCAGGCAGCAGCATCTTCCTGGGGACACCATTCCCGAGGGACACAGTTCAGCTGCCAGAGGGAGAAATAACAGGAAAACTGAACTGAACCTGAAATTTCACGCTTTTGGGAATGCAAAATACAGGGGCAAAGAATAGTTGGATGAAAACTAGTCTGGTTTGATGTGAATTCCCAGCTCTCACCAGTTTCTTGCTGATGGCAAGGCGAGGAAGTTGTGTGGTAGTAAAGGAAGGAAAACCAATGGGCAGTCTGTTTATATCAGAAATTATTTTTTATCTGTACTTCTACAAGACAAATTCAAAATTTTCATGGGAAAGTATATTAATGGACTATATGCTTGGGCTGACAGCCATAGACAGGCAAAATACAACCAAACTGTGGCCGTTCAATCCCAGGTGGGAGCCCGGCCCCACGCAGGTGCTCGCTCACCGTCCCTGGTGAGCCAGGGGAGAGAACTGGAACGGTGGAAGTGCGAAAACCCGTGGGTGGAGACAGAGGCAGTTTAATAGGTAATGCCAAGCAAAGCAAGGAATCCCCCTTCCCATGGGCAGGCAGTGTTCAGTTATCCTCAGGAAAGCCAGGCTCCCTTGTGTGTGACGGTGCCGTGGGAAGGCAAACGCGCTCACTCCCCTCCCTCCCCCTTCCCCAGCTTTACCCACCGAGCATGATGTCAGTCTGGGGTATCCCTGGGGTCACCTGGGGACAGCTGTCCCAGCTGCGTCCCCTCCCAAGCCCTTGTGCTCCCCCAGCCTCGCTGGTCGGGTGGGTGAGGAGCAGAAAAGGCCCCGGCTGTGAGCGAGCCCTGCTCAGCAATAACCAAACATTCCCTGTGCTTCCCACACTCCAGCACAAATCCAAGCCACGGCCCTGTACAAGCCTCTGAGAAGAAAATTAACTCTTCCAGCCAAAACCAGAGCACAAACTCAGCTGGGATTTTCTGTGGGGCTCTGCATGGGAGGCACCTGGATCCCTTCCCATCCCAGCTCTCACTTGCAGCTCCCCGCTGACTCTGACACGCTGAGCTCCTGGCATTACACAAGGAGCAGTGAGCAAATGCGAGAGACCTGATGATCCTTAAAGAGGCATAATCTGTTCAGCAGTGAAAACGAACCAACCAGATCCAAAATTTCAGCTTTAATCCTCTTCGGAACCAGGTTAGCCCAGCAAATTAATTCTGGTCCACTCTTGTTTGTTCCGGTGAAGAATAAAACTTGGTAAAGATCCGCATAAATGAAAAGCTAAAAGAGGGCATTTCACAGTGGTATGAGAAGGACTTCACTTAATTTTGTTACGCAGCAGTCTCTGACAAGAAAGAAAGGAAAATGTTGCTGAAATTTCAAAAATCCCCAAAGTACTGAGTAAACATCTGGGAAATAAAAGCAGATTATATTCTGAGTGTGAAACTAATCACTCTGTTGTCACCTGCGCACAGATTACAGAGGTCCCAACAGGTGATTCAAACTTGTGGTGGTGGCACAAGGTTTAATAAAGGGCTGAAGAACACTGCTGAAGAACAGAATTGATTTTTAAGGTAATCCATAATTTTTAATTAAGGATTAAGCTCATATATCTTTATGACCCCATTCATATGCAAGTTGCAGTTATGTGGATGAAGGCATGGAAATGCAAGGATAAAAGAGAGGTGTGACTTGTGGGGAGAAACATCTTTGATTAGATCAAACAGGTAACCTTTCCAGCACAGCAGCTCCTCTTTAAATACAGACTTCTCTCTGACTCTTCTTAAATATTTCAGTGCAGTGTGTTAACAGCACCAGCTGTTTCTCTGTGCATAACCTCAAAGTTTCCTGTTGCATCTCTCCCCTCCCCTGTGCCAGCCATGTCTGTAACACAAAAATTCACTGGTAGTTACAGTGGAGAGAGTTTCCTCCTAAACAAACTGGTCTGCCCACGAAAATTCACCCATGTGCCACTGCCTTGATGGGAAACACCACGTGAAAAGCACCTTTGCTCTTCTTTAGACACTTTGTGTGTTGAGATGCATTTTTAGATGCTGGTACTGAAGTATTTTAATAAAAAATGTAAAGAGAGAAATATTGGCTGACCTTTGGTCACTAATCACAGAAAAAAAGGACAGTTCTGGTCAAGCAAAAAACCAGAAAAACCACCCATCCCTGGTCTCTCTCAGATCTCAGGTTCTTTTAGGATTATATTTCTGACAAGTGAAAGCAATTTATGCAATTGGGGCATCTTGTAATGCAACCAGCTGGGAAATCTGTGAGGCTACTGCTGATTTCATACACAGCTACCAAACCCAAGAGAGGATAAAAGGCAAGGAGTGTTCAGAACAGCCTGGGATTTAGCCACTCTCAGTGCAGACAGGATTTAGCCACCCTCAGTACAGGCAGGATTGAGCCCTGTAGGCTCCAGGCTCGTTGCTGACACCCTGATAAAAAAACTGCTTTGCTGTTTTAAACAACACTATTTTTTGCCAAGTGTTTAATCCATTAGACCCTGATTTCTCCTTATGGAGCTTAAAGTACTTGGAGTTTTGTTAAAGATAGGGCCAGTAAAGATAATGTTTAAAGTTAGTATTGGAAAACATGAAAAATTATAGGAATTCCTTACTGGGCATTCCTATTGGGTATGGCATTTGTATGTCACTGAAAATAATCAAATTGAACTATTTTAATCAAAGATGAGAAACAGATGGTGTAACAAAAGCACAGGGAGCCAAATCCTGTCTTGGGTGAAGGTACTGAGGTTTAGCTCAGTGCTCTTAAACCCTGCCAGTGGGGGTGCATTTGACAACGTTTTCAAACAACATGCTGAGCTCCAATTCAATACCAATAAAATCACTGGGATCAAAAGTGATGAAGGAGAGGTTGAATATTTAGAGCAGACCTTGCTACTTTGAGAAGAACTGCCCATTCCTTTAAAATCAGTGTAAAAACAGTGAGCCCGGTGGTAATTTCATTTGCTTTGGATTAACACTGGAATCACTCCCCAGAAGTCAAGAGAGTGATACCAATATCAAAAAAGGGACAAGAGATGGGGATCACACTGAGCTGTGTTCTGCTTGAGATAGTCTCTTACCTTTCCATCTGTAACCAGGATAATCTGTGGTTTTTGTGAAGGAATTCACGAATCTTTAAATGTTTTGTATGCAATTAAGTATGAACATAATAGTTAATACTGAACAATACTGATCTTTCAGACTGGGACAATTTGAAGCCATTTATGAGGGAAACAGGAGTTTCTCCTTAAAAAACTTTGACAATTTAGGCAAATTATTTCTAGTGTAAAAGTTTGTGATTAAAAAAAAAAAGGTAAAATAATATTCCTTTGCCTTCAGATGATATTCCCATACTTTGATACAACAAAAGCCATCTTTGATCAGCCAACCACACAAACAAGCAACAACTCCTCAATTGTGCACCTCGTCTCATTGTTCATGGTTCCATCCAGAGGCTGCCAAAAGGCTGACAGACAAGTGCAGCTTCATTTTTATCAGAGTTTAATGATCATTTATCCAGAGCTGATGGCAGGAAGGGGGTGATTTGTCAGAGTGAGAGAAACCCCCGTGGAGCATTCAGCAAACAGATGGAATTTGTGTTTGTTTGAAATCTCCAGAATGAGGTGAGTTTATCTGAGGAGCAAAAGCTGATTTGCCAATTTGCCTCAAGGTTTAACAGCAACACAGCCAAGGCAGTGGTAGAGAAGAGTGAACTCGAGCCCTGGTGTGAAACAACATTAATCATTAGCAGGAGTTGTCTGTGGTGTGAATAATTCATGGATTCACAGGATTTGGGCATGAAAAATAAGAACTCTTCTTCCCTCTCCAAGATTGCTCCTCTCTCTGATTGCTCCTCTCCAAGATTGTTCTGTATTCCTCCTTTATGCCCCCAAAGCTGCAGAGCTCACTCGGGTGACCCTGTCATGAGATCCCAGGGAAGCTGGGACTGGGGAAGACAAAACCCTCGTGCTTGGCAGTGCTGCTCTGCAGAGGATAAAGGCAAAGTCGGCATCCAAAAGGTTGGGAAGAAATTGTTCTGGTGTTAAGCAGTGTGAAATTGTTGAGGTATTTTGTCGTTATTGGAGTCCACCAGAGCTAGAAAACGTAAGGGAAAAAAGGTAAAATTTCTGGTAAATTCATATTCCGGAGCAATTTTTTTGTATCTCTATAAAAAGTTGGAATGCCACTTTGCACATAAATATTTACTTGGTTCTAGAGTCAGCCCTTGATTAGAATGCATAGAGTCCCTTAAAAAAAACCCCAGAGAATTTACTCTCTGTGTAGTTCAGTGGAAACCAAAACAATCCTTGAAACATTCTCAGATGCAGAAAAATACATTTTAAATGCAGCTATGAAGTGACTGTAACGAGCAGCAGGACTGGAGGCTTTGAAATTGTACTGCTCAGCCTCATTTCCTTTTCTCAGCACACACAGAGAATTTATAATTCATGCAGTAAAGATTAGAGAAATAAATTTCATTTTAGAAGCTGTTTTTTATCACTGGAATTTTCGTGGATAAACTAACGGATATTAAGGAAGAAAGTTGCACTTGTGAAGGTTGGATTCTACTACCAAAATCCATCCAGATTCATGAGAACTCTCCTGAGAAATAAATTCTGTAGAGGTCCCACCTTTGGCTGTGATTTGTTCTGGAATTTTGGAGAGATGTCATTCCCATCACACAGTTCCAGATTTCTCTTTTCCAGGCATTTAAAGCAAATATTTGAAATCACGACTTCTCTGAGCAGATCAATTGCAGCTCTATCCAGTTTGTTAAAACCCCTCCAAGTGTAACTTCTCTTTTAACTGGTGCACAAGAGGAAACAACGATTTGTTCAGATGCCACTGAACCATTAAATTTATGTTCCAAGCAGATATTTTGCTGCAAGGGAAATGTGTCTGTCAGAGGTCAGCTTCTCCAGAAACACTTTACCTATTTCCTTCTCTCTGTCCTTAAGTGGAATTGCATTTATTCCATTAACCAGGGCAATCTGCAAATGGAGCAGGAGGAATTAGTTGGATTGCAAATCACGGGGCTAAGAGTTAATGCCACTCTTTCTGTCCAGGCTCAGCCCTGTGATTATTGAGGATCCCACTGGCTCAGGGGCATATTCAACATACTTTTTTATTTTTCCACTCTGTAGAATGGTGCAAAAGTTCCCAGCTGGGAGAGGAAGGCACATCTCTGTGTGGAGAAGTCGAACTTTGTCCCGGTCATGTCATCGTGAAGGGCGAAAAAATGCTAAAAATAAGTTGGGTTCTCAACTGCCTTGGTCTGATTGCACTGACCCCAGCAGGCACATCCATATTTGCTCCATCTGAGGCTCCAGCTTGTGATTTATAAGCGGAAACAAAACTGTCCCAACAGCCTTTTATTTCAGACTGTGCATTGCGCAAGCCAGCCCTGCAAACGCGCTAATGAACGGCACAATCCCTGCGGAACTCATTGAGGGATTCACTGCCTTTGCTGAACAGGGGCTGATTTCCCATCCACTGGAAACGGCCCAGATGTTGTGGTCCGGCTGCACAACCCCCAGTTTGGAATCAGGCTGCCATCAGCCTTCTGATCCTTTCCCTGACACGACCATCTGCTCTCTGCTCTCCCCTTCTCGTGCTCTTTGTCTCCACAGCCTTCCCCGAAGGCTTCCCTCAGCCCGGTGTTATTTTGAGCCTTGGCTCGAAGAAGGATGGATGGTAATTTCAGCTCCTCTCAAAAACTGGTCAGGCAGGATCAGTTTTCCCTGATGTAACATCATAAAAGCCACAGGGATGTCTTCCCAAAGAGCCACTCGCACATCTGCGCTTTCTATCCTGCTGCTCCCGTGTCCGCGCCTCAGATTTGTGCACACACCTGAACCCACAGAGACACAAAATGAGATTCTGCACAATTTAGTCCCCATAGAATTCAACAGCTCCAAAAAGGACACCCCAACATTGCCCATTAGTTAACAAAATTCCAATCAGGTGAGTTACTGGAGCTGAAATCACCCTGGTTTTGTCTCCCCACAGGCTGATGACTGTCAAAACACACTCCTGAGGAGCCCTCAGAAGTTATTTCATCCTCATTTGAAACAGCCTCAATGAGCTTGCAAGCTGAATTTTGGGGAATAAACTGTAAAGTCCAGCCAGCTCCCAAAGGGTAACTAAAGGGATGAGAGTTGAGAAATCATTTAGCAAGGGGGATTTTGGCAATACCTGAAATATAGTTGCTTCTTTGTGTTGCACAGCAGCTTCTGTATTTCAATAACTAATCTGCCTGCCTCTGAGGGCTGCAAGGAACATTCACATAAATATATACATATATAAAAAACTGGGGAATAGAACTCACATTGAAAACTCACATAAAAAATGCCCAATGTGTTCACACTTTCTGCTGCTTTGAAAGATCTTTATTGTGTTCATCATTTTTACTGTGAAACAGAAGATAAACTGAATATTTTTGGATTTAGAAAGCAGGAGAAAATTGAGGTGGCTGCTCAGATTCCTGAGCAGGATTCTGGGATGGTGAGCAGGGAAATGAACTTCCCACCAACCTGAACTCTGCCAGGAGCCTTCTATGAGTTTATAGTGGGACCTGTGCAGCAAGAAAATCTGATCCCAGAGACAGCAATGGGATTTTACCTCCAGCTTCAGAGGAAACAGCAGTCACAGGAGGGTTTGTATTCAGGAAAACTCCTTCCCATGTGACCCACGAGCAAAGCTTAATGCCTTGACGCCGGAAGTTTCTTTTTAAATCAGAGCCTTGATAATCAGCATGTACAGAAACAAATTTTATTAGGGGCTCATCGAATAAAATATTAAAAGTGAAGAAGAAAAGCCATAAAATACTCATATTAAAGTTTAAAAATCTCATTAAGAAAAGTTGCAGCTTCTGCCTCCTGTGTAATTCTTGGTTTCTTTTCCCCCTCCCGCCCATCTGCCTCATCCTTGCAAGCTGTCATCAGCCCTTTGGCCACAGCTCAGGCTTTTAATGCCATTGTTGACAATGCCTCACCCATATTGATTGTTGCTTTTAATTAGCATGGAGTGCACGGGGAGGACTGAAATTAGTTTGTTGGGTTTCATTACACTCCCGGCATTGTGTGAGCCAAGTGTCAATAAATTACCATTCTTTTTATTAAACAACAACAACAACAACTCTCTTTATCATCCAAATTACAACAGGCTGCATCACTTGGTTGCAGAAGAGAACTTGCACATTAATAAAGGGATGGAACAGCAATCTCTCAGCAAGGCTGAATAGGAAAATGTTAATCATCCCATAAAGCTTTACTCTTGGCATCTTTTACTTCAGCCTTAGAACGAGCTATTCACATTTGACCTTCTCTGCAACAGAAGCTTAAAGAACAGATAATGCCCTGTGACAGAGCAATCCGTGGGTAAATAGTTTATTAAAATCATGGACGTATACACTAATTAAAAGTAACACAGAATCACTGTGTCTGTGAGTGCCTCGGACAGATCGATTTTGGAACAAAACCACTCGTCAGCCTCTGTGTTTTATGGATGTGTTTGCCTGCTGAAGTGGTGCCCAGATTCTGGCAAACACAAAGGTCCCATCATCAACTCTGGCACTGCAGTGGGAACTGAAAGACAGCTGGAAAATACCAGCCAGGAATTCCTTCTCCAAGGGCTCCCTCCTGGCTCCCACCAAAACCCAGGTGGGTTCTGGGGGAGCCAGAACTCTCGGAGGAGTGGGATTAATCACGCCGAGGGTTAGGGCTGCCCCATGAGGGCAGGGCACGGGCTCTGCCTGGCAGAGGGGAGGCAGAAGGGAAACAAGGATGGTGAAAAGAGAATGAGAGGGAACCACGAGCAAATCTCAAAGAAAGAACTCAGGAACTTCCAGCCAGTCCCTCTTTACCCATGTACTGATGTGTATTAACTGAATCCATCCTTTTTGCTGTGAATGAACAATACTGGGATTTTTCAGGCTGCTGCAGAGCCAGTTATGCTCAATTCAAACCAGGACATGACTACTGAATCCTGCCAGTGAGACAATCCTGCAGACTTCTGCTTTTCTGACCATAAAAAACACCCTGGCCCCACAAAGTCTGCAGCCAAAGTCATGCCATAAATATCTTCTGGGGGTCAGCGTCCCTGACATCTCTGTTTCCCAAGATTCAGAGTCCAGTGGTGCCATTTCCTGGATAAACAAACCTCATTGCTAGCTAAATAAATACTATCCCATAAATTTCTCTTCATTATTAGCTCCATTTTTATTTAGAAGATGGTTCAAGGGTCAATATACTTTTCAAAATTAAATGTGCATGTTACTTGCTGCTGACCAACCAAAGGTCAAATAACATTCACATATTTATATTACTCTGGGAAACATCTCTATTTTGAGTATCAGTATTGAAATATTACACTTCTAAATGAGTTTACATATTCCCTTTCTTTAAAGAACTGTGTTGAATTAATTGTGTTTCATGTAAACAACTTTTTAAAAATTAATTATAAACAAGGTGGACAAGAAATGGAATTAACCAGCTCATTGAGAGAGGAATTGTCCTTGGAACGGGGCTTTAAGAAACCAAAAATGACACAACAGACTAATAATGCCTGTTATAAATGAGTTTCCATTTTCTCAGTAACATATGATTAATCAACATAATTGCAAGTCATCCTGTGAGTAATGTAGAAATTTAATTTGTATAGGCTTGGTGGTGAAGTCAGTGAAATGAGCCTTTCACCTTTATTCAAAGCCTTTGCTTCACACACGGGGTTGTCTCATCCTGTTCTCTCCTGGGGCACATCAGAAAAGCCACAAACAAATCCAGAAAGGTTCCTGGTACCTGCTCAGGAGAAGAACTCGGGGATGGCAACAAATGTGCAGGGGGAGCTGAGCTTGGGAAGATGTAAAACACCAGAAGAGACTGAGACTGGCATTTGTTTACTGGTCTGAAATGCACAAGTCCAAAATAAACACTGGTTCAGAGTAAATCAATAATTAGCAAATGAATATTGAAAATTTTTACTTTATTTTATTTTGTTTTGTTTTTCAAACCCATCACCAAGTAGAACATTCAGAAATCAGTCTGCCTGAGATTGATTTCTACCCCCTGATTTAGGATGTGCAATTCTACCCCTTGGAGTGGAATTGCACATCCTAAACATCACCAGTGAGAAGAAGAATTATTAAAAAACACACTTCAGGTATCAGAAGTTGTTACAGACATGCAGGAGTTGTGAGGCATTTCCTGAAGTTTCACCAGAATTTTAAACCCATGTGGAAGACAGCACCACACCCCTAACTCCATCTGGAAGGTTAAGAAAGACATTCTGGAAAGAGCATGTTCTGTTTCAGATACTGCAGGAACGGTGGGTTACATAGAAATGTTATAAGCAGGAGGTAAATTTTCATTCTCTAAGTATCAATATCCAACCATTAATGCAGAAACTAATCCCTCATGTGGAGCTGTAGCTGTCAGAAATGAACATTTATTAGTGAATAGTGAATTCATCTCCGAAAGCTGGCTCGTAAACCTGGGTGAACTTTTCTCCCACCCTGCTCTGATGTGTTTAAAACCTGACTGAAGCCAGTCTGGATGATTTCCTTCAGGATAAAAGGCTACTTTGGCAGGAGCAGGGACTGAGGGGGTCACAGAATCTCCTGAGCTGGAAGGGACCCACAAGAATCACTGAAGTCCAGCTCAACCCTGCACAGGACAAAAAAAAAAAAGCTGAAGTTTCTTTACCATTTTCCTTTTCTGAGGAAAATCTATTTGGGGTGACACTGAGCGAAAGGCAGCAGAACAAAGCCCCAAAGCAGAAATATTTCAGGGCAAAATAATTTCTTGAACCGCATAATACAAATCCCTACATGATATTTTTCAAGCACTCCAACCATCTCTGGTGGGGAATGAGTTTCCCAAGCTCATCCAGCTGGACTGGAGCAAGGCAGGAGCTGCATTTTCAGAAAGGCAGGAGGTGCAGCTCCTACCCAGCAAGGACAGGGGAACAGAACTCAGAAATTCATGATCCAAACAACAGAACAAGTCCCACAGTGTCATCTTTAGAAAAGAAATCTCCTCTCTCATCTCAAAACTTTATTAAATTCAGTGTATGACAATATGAGTCAGGTGCAGATTTATAAAAAGACAACTGGCTCCCTGTAGATTGAGATAAATTCAACTACTAGGAAAAACATTAATTGTTTTCAGGTCCAGGCATCAAATCTGATAGAAGTTCAGGCTTTACAGATTTGGAATTAGTTGAGAAAACCCCTATAGAGCAGCCGTGCTGTTCATATCCAAAGAAAGAAAGTTAACCACTGGAATACACTCAGTAACATTAAAGCGCTACCAGATCTGTTGTAATTAATCTTTCTTGTCATTTAATAAGGAAAACAAAGCTATATTAAAATAAGTTTCATCAAAGTTCATGAATTGAAATGCTGTGCATTCTAAGCAGCCTGTGGTTTGAGATCTTTCTGTAATAAATAACAAGGAATGTGCTTGCACTTCTGGTGTTTGGGCCAGCATAATTGCTGCAAAAATAATTACCAGTAATTTTCCTCTTGCATTAGATCAGTTGATGAAGAGGAATAACAAAAAGCTTTTCTTCTCTTTGTAGTTCAACACACGCAAAACAATAGCACTGAAATTCAAATCAAACAGGCAGATACAGCCTCCCTGGGAGGACCAGCTGATAATACAGGGGTTTTCTTTTTTATAGCTGCAGTAATTGTTTATGGTAGGCTGAAGTCCAGTGGGACTGGGAAGGTACATAAATGTTTATTTCTAGCTCCTGTCTGCATTTTAATTTTATAGGGATTGCAGAACAGGCTGAGTAGACAGAAACATTTGTCCTGGTTGGTTCCTTCTGAGGAGTCCTGGTGGAAAACAGGCCCACACTGCTGCTGGTTGACACCCGGAGATTCCCAAGAGGAAAAAAACCTTTCACATTAAACTCCAGACCCGCTGGCTGTCGTGTTCTTGTGCCACCTGCATGGAAAATTAGCAAGGAAAATAATAAACCCACAGTCCAAATACTTCTCTTGCAGGGAGTTGGAAGAGGAAGGAGAGTACACTGTGAGTGAGGAGAATCACCTGAATTCCAAAATCTACAGACTTTCCAAGTTGGAATATTATGAGAAACCAAACAACCCTTTGGAACGAGCCTTCCATGGCCCCGTTGCCCTTCTGGCCCCAGCTCTGAGCCAGGAGCCCGCAGTGCTCAGGGAGCTGCTCGGCTGAGGAAATACCTGATTTGGGGGTTACTGGAAAAATCTATGATGGCTTGGAAAGGAAACTCTTCTTCAGAAAGCATTTTGTACACAAAGGCTTCAAACTGGCACATCAGGATCCCAGAATTGTCTCTGGATAGCTCAGAGCACCAGCGAGGACAAATAAGGCTCTTCTGATGGGAAGTGGATCCTGAGCTGAAACTCGGGAGGAGCTTGGATGGAGGAAAGGTTTTGCAGTGATTTCAGCAAACACCAGACCTTGAGGGTTCAGGTTCCAGCTCCTCACAGCTGGGAAGGAGTGAGGTGAATATGCTTCCAAGCAGTTTTCCAAGGAGCACAACCCCCTGGCAGCTGGAAAAGGGAGATTATTTTTACTACATTTTGATTGTGTGGGCAACACTAACAGGGAAAACACTGAGAATTCTCTCCTGGAAGTTGTGCCAGTGCAGCCCTGGATCTCCCCTGACCTGCCTTTAGTCATGTTAATAATTCTGAGCTTACTGGGGACACACAATTTTCAGATTTGATTGGGATCCCCAAAACTCAGAGAGTCACTCTGTTGGCCCCAGCTGATGTGGGCAAGCGCCAAGGGCAGAGAAAATGCAGGTCTGGATGCTGGAATTTCCCATCTACATCACAGCTTTTGCACAGTAAATCAGCAATTGCTTCAATTGTCTCTTCAAATAACAACAACTTTGAGCAAAGCTGTCATTCCTGGGAATTGCCTGGGCACCTGAGTCCTTGTGTAAAGTGTTTCCCTGCTGCAGAGGGAAATATTGGCTTCAGGAAAGTTGCTGATGGTTCAAAACCTCTCCTTGTCAGATCTGCAGCCAGCACTGTATCCAAGCCATTTTGCTCCAGGCAAAGAACAGATTTTTATAGAAATGTTATTCCTCATCCACAATACAGAGAGGGAAAAAAGCCCCAGCCAATCCCAAAGCGGATGGAAAAGTACAAATGTTGGATAATTGGGAGTCACGGGGCAAGAGGAAGCCCAAACAATTTCTCCCATTTCTATCAAGTGGATAACATCCACAGGGAACAAAGGAAGTAAGACAAAAGAAGTGAAAACTCATTTCAAGTAATAGAAAGAAAAAATGTATTTTTTGTATCACATATGAGTCAAAGAAGCCAGGATGACACACGTGGAAAATGTATAAAATCTTGAATCTCACATTAAATACAGAAGAAGCTTTCAGAAATGTAACTTAGATTTATTTAATTGGCCTCCAACCTGAAACTGGGTTTAGAGAGGATATGATTCATGTTTATTTAGAAATGAAGGATTGAAAGAGAAAAGTAGAGGTTTTGCTGTGGGTTTTTTCCCCCCAAGTTATTTAGGAAACTTAATGAGGACCCAGGTTTTAAGTGAGCATCGAGGTCACTTTTACACTTGGGGATTAAGCCTCCATTTTCTGTTTTATTTTTCTTTTTTCTTTTTTGTATTTTCAAAGAAGTGAAAATGATCCAGGGACCAGATTTGCAAACATTGCCTGTTCTTCTCAATCCCACTTTATCTGCAGATGTAGACTTGGTCACTTGGACTTGACTTACAGCTGCAGCCATGGCACTCACCAAGCTGGATTGGGTTTTTAAAATGCTGCCAGCACAGAAAAGCAAGCCCAGTTAGGATCCAACTCCAAATCTGGCCCTTCTCCTTAGATTCTCGCCCTGTTTTTACACATAATTTCAAATTTCCTCATTAGCCACTTGGCCCATAAAGGGTTGGAGGGAGGAAAGGTTGGGTTAGTTTGCACCAGAGGATTGCAGAGTCCCAGCTGGCACAGAAAGAAAGGAAATTATGCCGTGCACGCCTAAGATTAACAATAAACTAAATCTCCCTTAAATACCTTCAGCCTTTGAGGAGCGGCAGGTCAAAATCTCCTCTCAGCAAGCAGCTCTGTCATTAATGGAAACCACACACTGCCCTAACTCTAATCCCTCAGAATCTGGGAATTATTCAGACTGTTACCCTTCTCCAACTGTTCCATGTGGAAGTGGAGCTAACAAAGTCACACCATGCATGTAGGAACTTCCACGTGCACGTGTGTTTTTCTTGAAACCTTTGCAGCCCTTGGCTAAAATTAAACCAATTTTGACAAGAATTTGGAAGGCAGAAAGGTATTCTGTTTTTTTTTTTTTTCTGTTTTCATGCTAAACAGGCTGCCCAGCAGACTCTTCAACAATAAGATGTCACAGAGATAGAGGATAAAGCACAGGGAAAGGTGACAGAAATGTTTTTACCATGGGAAACGTCAGTCAAAATTTTGTGTGCAACAGCTCCTTTACATGCACCCAGGAGATGCAGCTCCGACACCTCTGGGGCATCTCTGGAAGCAGCACATTTTTCCTGGGAAAGCTCAGCACCCCACTCTCCCCTTAAGGCCCTTGCAGTTCTCCTAAAGCTCTTGAGAGCGAAAAGAGACACCTGAGCACATGGCAGAGGCTGAGAATTTTGGGGTGTCACCAGAAGCCCCCCTTGGCCCACTGGTCCTTGTGGCCAGGCCTGCAGCCCTCAAACATCACTTTATTTTGTTATTAATCCCTTTCCCTGGGTTAAAAGCTTCAATAAAGGAGCACAACCAGCACCAATCTAGAGCACTGGTGAGAAAATCAAAGACAGATACAGTGCTCATGGTCACAATTAACACATTTAACCCATTCCAAACACCCTCATATTTATCCATATATGGGAAAAGAACATTTCCAAACCCTTCAAGGAACTCAAGAATTATCACTGCGCAGCCAGAATTGCTATGGACAGCAAAGACAAGAGACATTAATAACAATTACTGCTCAATTAGCTGCTGTCAAATCTGGCCACCAGGGTGTTTGCTGCTGGAGACAAATACAGGCATTTCTTCTGTTCTACTGTGTGTTTGAACTATTAACTTGACATTTACATTCATTTGTGCCTTAATTTATTCATGTCTCTTCTTTTTTTTTCAGTGGGTAGGATAGGCAGTCATGCGGGAATTGCTTTTATTCAATGTGAAATTTTCCCTGTTTCTGCAGAGCCAGGAGGCTCACAGATAGACTGTGGATAATTCAACAAGAAACTCCAAAGAAACTCTTTGTCATTAAGGGTTTAGCTGCAGAAGGGTGTTTTCAAAGGAGCCTATTCATTAATATCTTCTCTTTTGTGTGAGTAACACTGCAAAGCCCTTAATGTTTAATTTCTTTACATCTAAGGGGTGTTACTCATGGTGACAAAAGCTTCATTTTCACCCAGGCCCTGAGCTAGGCAAGATGTGGTCAGGCTTAAGTAGAGCAAATCATTGCCTTGCGAAATGCAGAAAGCTGATAGGAAATGGGGAGAAAATAAGAGGCAGGCTTTTAGAAATGAGTATGGGTGTAGTTTTTAGTGGTGTGATGGTCATGGTTATATCTGAGTCCGTAACTTCATGTAACTGTTCTGTGCCTCTTCTCCTCCTGAGGAGTGTTCAGGGTTCGGTTTGACTTTTTAAAAGATACTTGTTTTCTTTGACTTAATATTTGGAAAATGTTATTAATAAAAGGACAAACAGCTTGAAATTATCTTTAAAAGATAATTTATTGTTTTTAGAAAAATAAAAGGTAAAAGAAAACGTGAAAAATCCCGGGTGGGATATTGGAGACGCTTTCGCGCCTGATATGGCAGTGAGCCACAGAGCACAAGTGGTGCGATGC
>WEIT01011872.1:97060-142765 GCA_013389985.1 Dryoscopus gambensis
GAAAACTAAATCAGAGCTGTCTCCTACCCTCGGAAAAAAAATTACCAAGATCTGTCATGACTGAGATCTCAATGCCTTATGGCTTGTGAAAATCTCTCTCTGACACAAATAAGGCGGTTTTTATGTGAAAGAAGTGTTTTGCCCAGTCTTGGATTTTTTTGGGCAAGACAATACTTTGAAGAGAAATCTCAGGTTCTAGGTATTTTATGGAAGCCAAATGCAGATATTCTCAATAATCCCACAGGTTCAGTGTTAGGTGGAGTCGCTACAAAACTTTCCCCTGAAAAAACATCCCTGCCTGGGCCAAGTGCAAATTGTGGAAGGGCCGAGGAACAGCAGCAAAGCTTTGGGCTGAGAGGATGAGAGAGTTTCATCAGGACGTTTGGAAACTGAAGATATCTTGGTGTCTTTTAAAGTGGTGAAACCAGGAGACAACAGGACCCAAAGTCTATTTCCAGCATTCTTTTCTCCCACTGTGAGTGTAACCTGCTGCAACACAGCCAACACAACCCCTGGTCACTCCCAGTTTGTGTCCAGAGGAGGATTTGGAAGTAAAAGAGTCCTTCCAGTGGTACTAAAATAATCAAAGGCAAGGACGAGCAGCCAGAGGAATGAAATCTCAATTATCTGCTACCCCTAAATACTTCCTGCTAGAACAATTTGTAAGTTGACAAACTTAATTAGCTTCTTTACCAATATTTTCCAGATGTTCAGATTTTTGTTAGACTACTTCAGCCAGATGTTTTCCATATTTTATCATATGATCTGTAGCAAATATTCAGTTCCCAACAGACCAGTAGGCTTTGAAAGTTAAGCTCATCCAAGCAGGTAATCTACAGCCCAGTGCAATAATCTCCAGAAAATGTAATTGGGAACGGTGACAAAGTCAGGCACATGTGACTATGGAAATAAATAACTTGGTAGTTGATCTCTAAAAGAAGTAAAGACTTAAATGGTGTCAGTGGCAAAAGCTCCCAGATGTTGGCAGCTTTATAAAAAAAGTCACAGGCCTGACAATATTTGGAGAGCAATAAAATATTTCTTTTTTGAGACACTCAGCACCCGAGGCAATAAATAAATAAAATAAATAAAATCTTCTCACTGTGGTGGTTGATGATGGGAGGAAGAGTTGACAATGAGGAAGAGGGGGAGAATGTAAGTGTCATTTTCTTCTTTGGATGAACACAATAGATCCAAAAGGGCAGTATCTCATATTATTTTTTATCTTTAAGACAACAGAAGTAGAAGAGGTGTCAGACAACTCATGACTGTTTCCAAGTAACAAAAAAAAGGTGTGAGCAGCTGCAGAAATAATTGCTGGCATGAGTTCCAACTTCATTCCAGTAAAAGTCTCACTAATTAACAATTTAATCAATGTCAGGTAAAGATTAATCCACCATTAGTTGTGTTCCTGACAAGAAACAGAGAGTAAAAAACCAACAAACGTTATGCTGTGTGTATTTTGAAGTCACACACAAGCCTGAGGTCAGCATGGGGACAAATCCCAAGCTAAAAGGAGCAAGATCAGAAGCGTCCATGCATCAACAGGAATTTGAAGGGTTTTCTTCTCATTCCCTGAATTTCATTGAGAGCATCTTTGAATGCCCCTACCTTTCCCAGCTTGTGCTTTCAGGCACGGACCCCAAGCTTGCACTGGTCCAGGTGCATCAGGTACTGAGACAATTCAAGTGTGTTTAGAGAAACCCAAATTGGCCACACAAAAACGAACCCCTGGACCAAAATCCATAAAATCACTTGGAAAACATCACAGGCCCATCACAGCCAGAGCCATGTGAATACAGTGATGGATTAGGGTCAGACTGCACCTGCTGGGGTCACCCCATCACGCCCTGAGCCTGTGCTTCCCTTCGTCCTCTCTGCCTTGTTCTGTGCTGCAAAAGTCCCCTCAACCCCACACAATAAAGAAAAAAATGCAAACAGGACATCGGAGTTTCAAAGATGGAGAAATATTTTTAAAAGCCTTTTGAATTTTCAGTCTTTTTCTTGAATTCTTGTGAAGTTACAGCCTTACAAAGGTGTTTGTGAAAACATTACTGGAAGGTGTGGTGCTACATTTTATCTGGGAGCTGGAGGGAGGGAAGAGGAGAGACACAAAAGGAAAATATTTCTTATATTTGAAAAAGCCACATACAAAGAAATACAAGGAAATTAAATGTTGAGTGAGTTACTGGAAAGGTCTCAATTTTCTTTTGAAAGGGCATCATCATTTCCATCAAAATTAGTAGCAGTTCACAGAAAATGTTAAAAAAAATTGTATCATCTATCACAAATAAAACGTGCCACCTGCTGAAAGCGTTGTCATTTTCCAAACAAAGACTGAGCTCTTCCACCTCCTCTAGGTGAAAACAATTAACAACCCGGAAGGCTAATGATATGCAAATTGCCTCCGTGGAAGAGTGGCTCATTTGCAATTCTTGCTGAAAACACCTTTGTTAAAGAGATCTAGAAAACAAGGTCTTCCCCTTCTGTAGAGTCTTTGGAGAAATAGACCCTTTCCCTGTGCACATTAATATTCCTCCTACTATCTCTGGAGCACAGCTCACTGAGTGATTTAATGACTATTTCAATTAAAAATATACTGTCCACCCTGTTGAACACAGAATTCATCAAGGGATCGTCAGACATGATGCTCAGACTGCTCTGCAGATGAAATCACGCCCCACACCAGAGGAAGTTTGGAAGCATCAGGTTAAAGAGCTGCACAGAAAAACTTCTAGCAGCAAGTTACAGGAGCATGTAAGTGGCAGATAGGCTCTGAAGAAAATAAAAAATTTTAAATAGAGGCCATTTGGTGGCAGCTACAGCTAAAAAAGCATCTTTTAATACCATCTGCAGCGCCCTCTAGAATCTGCATTGTGTTACACTCTGGAAATGGAAGCCACGAATAGCTCTGAGGAGCAGATCAGAAATGCATTTTGCTGTGGTTGAAACCTGCACTCAGCAACTCTTCCCAAAAGGGTAGCTAAAACTGGAGGCTGATTTTTTAACTGCAGCACCCTCACTCTGTGTTTCCCTTTATCACCATTTCTGAGTGCCCTGAGAGTCATATTTAGGCAGGAAAGGACAGGAACAAGGGCTGGTTAATTTGTCCTCGTCTCCTTCCCTTCAAACACTGCAGGACATGGATCCAAGTGATCAAATTTTTCCTGTGTGTGTCCAAAAGAAAGAAAGAAGCACAGACTCCAGAAGAGCACAAAGTGTCCTGGCTTGGCTTATCTATGTATGAGTTTCTTCAGTATTTTATACAATTATTTATCCATCTGAAACCACAGTTCTGTAGCACAAAAAACTTAAAAACTAGACTCCTGTGAGCTCTACCTGTATCAAATAATCCCCATGGCCACAGGTGTGACATAGGAAATACGAGCCCTGGTCAACATTTGAGACAGAAATTCAACTTGGATGCATTTGCTAGGAACGACAGCAACAGGAATCCTCCCAGCACAGCATCGCTGAAGCCTGCCATGTCCAGTTTGTAGTGAATTCCCAACAGCTTCCTATTTTTGCCTTAGAAAGTTCTCCTGTGTGCATGTATAGCTGGAATTGTGCGTGTGTTATCCCTGTCCTGCTTCCCCGCGCGTGTCCCCAGTCCTGGGAAGGACACCCTGGGCCACTCTGGGCGATTCACCTCTGCCAGGAACCGGTGCCGTGGCTTTTTATTGAGCTGTCTGTGTCCTGTGAAACATTTGGCTAATTTTGAGGCATTGCAGGAGTTTAAAGCCCGTTTTCCCATCCTGCTGGTGCCATCTACTGCTGGATTTCGGCTCTAACAGAGCAAGATTTCAGAGGAGGTGCCGGGGGGTCCTGCCTGCTCCCGAGCACGGGGTAAAGGCCCTTGTGTGTCACTTTGAACACTCGCACAGAGCTGCAGCACAAATTGCACTGGTGCACCCACAGAAAGCCAGGCACCTCCTGGGACAGACCCTGGATCGCTGCTTAGGGCAGAGGAATGCGGTAAAAGTCTTCCAGATGGGAAAATACCAATCCAGGAAAACACAACTGATGGGATATTTGTGTGTAGATGTCTTGGTTTGAAAAGACAGGTGTCAGCTAAGGAAGGCAGAAGCCTCCCTTGAAGTGGAAAATGTAAACCCCCTCCCTCCAAATTATTAGAATTTTGAAATTAAGGGGCTCTCAGGCAAAGATCTGGGAATAGGAATAACAGTTCTTTACTAGGAAAATTGAAAAAAAAAAAAACCAAATGCAAGAGTACAAAACAAAACAAAACAAAACAAAGCAAAACAAAACACTGACAGAGTCAGAAATACAACCTGACACCCTGTTGTCACAGGGTGTTGGTGGCAGTCCGATTAAATGGTGGCTGCAGTCCTTCTGCAGTGGCAGACGTGGTTCTGCTGAAGCAGTGATCCTGTAGCAGGGTGTAGTTTTCCTCTGGAAATCCAATAGAGAAGAAAGCTGCTCCTCCAGGAAATCCAGTGGAAGAGAAAGCTGCTATTGTGTTTGAGATCTCAGCTTATATTGAGCATGGAATACGTGGTTCCTCCCCATGGGGGGCACATCTCACAGTGGGATGATGAGTCATGGGCAAGGCGCTGATGGGCCATTAACGGGAGATAGTCCAGGATCGAGTTATCTGTGAGTCATGGGCAAGGCATTGATGGGCCCATTAACGGGAGATAATCCAGAGGGAGGAGGCAAGGAGCACCGTCCCACCTGGTCTCAACAGCTCATGAAGATGGTGATAGAATACAAACTCCCAGGCACATCCCACACTGCAACCCAGGACAGCAGAGCAGGCCTGTGAGGCGCTGGGCTCCCTCACACTCCCTGCGCTTCTCTTGGTGCTCCTATGCTGTTAAGAATCTGTGTTTGAGCGATCCATTTTCCCTGGGTCAGGTCACCTGGACATTGCAGCTCCCACCTGCACCTGCAAGGGACAGGAATATCCAAATTAGTGAGGTTCAGCTGCTGGGCTCTGGCTCGGGACAGCGAGGGGTCAGTGCTGGGACCCAGGTCAGTGCTCCAGGACAGGAGCCAGGCGATTCCAGGACTTGTGTCATCACTTCTGAGGCTGAACAAAAGACACAAAATTCCCAAATCAAGGCTTAGGCGGTCCCAGGGACACCTCCCCCTTCTCCCCAGCACTTGCAGCATCAGCCAGGATTTACCTGCAGTTCTGTCCTCCGACCTGCTCGTGCTCCTCATCTCACAGGTCTCAGGGAGGGCAGCTGCCAGAATATCAGGGAATTTCTGTCCTGGCTGCCCCATGGCTTTTATAGCACCCAGGGAAGAGCACAGTCCTTCCCACAATGTGTTGGAGGGGAAAAGAACTGCATTTACCACATAAACACCACCTATTATTGTTTGAAGAGCCAAACAGGGCCTCTGGTGAATCTGTGCTGTGAGCCAGGAGCACAAGAAGACTGGTGGCATCAAATCAGAATTATTTCACCCTTCTGCCTCTTAAATTTGTAGCCTGTCTTTGGGTGTTTTGGATAGAGCACAGTGCAGAGAACCAGGCAGGGCTTTGATTGTTTTGTGAACTGGATTATTTAACGTGGCTGCTTAAAATAGGAACTAATTAGACCTATTGGGCTGGAAGAATTTACATCTCAGATACAACTCAAAATGGCTTTATAAGCTTTCTTCCTGAATGTAAACATTCCCATTTACTTTCAGTCCTCTAAGCTGTAATAATCTTTCCCTGGATAAAAGAAACATGCCACCCTCCAAGAAATACAGTTCCTGAGAGCAAAAGATGAAGATCAGTCTGGCAGGGAGGCGCAGACAGGAAAGGATGCTTTGCTCCAGGACTTTTCTAGGCTGAGACAAGCAGGAGAACAGGCAGTGCCCTAACCCATCTGAAATTCCCAATCTGCTTCATTTTGGATTGAGTTCAGCCATCTCCACCTTCTGCCCTCAACTCTTAGCTGCTCATCCCACCAGCAAAGGAGCAAAGGGAGCTGAGACAGCGAGGCTCTGGTGCCACAACAGCAAATCCTTGTAGCCAATACAATTAAATAATCTTGCTTTGCCTGGGGCTCTGCAACAGACAGCAAGCAAGTGGAATTGGAAGAGCCAAAATAAATTATCTGCTGTTGACAAAGCCACCCACCACGGGCAGGTTCAGGTGAGCTGAACGATGCTGAGAGCTAAACATCAGATAGTTGAGGCTGCTCAAATTAATTTCAGAGCCTCAAAACAGAGCAGCTTCTGAACAAAATCCCGGTTCCCAGTAACAGGTTTGCAGCCGATGCACCCTCTAGTGGCACCCAGACTTTGTTTTCCTGGAGCAGCAAACCAGACGGGAGCTTTTCCCCATCCCCACAAACCCCGCTATCCCCCTGGGGATCAGGGTGACACCATTCCACAAAGAACATTCCCCATGTGCTGTAGTTCACATATTAATTTTGCTGTACTGCTCTAGATTGGTTTTGCTAGGAAATGGCAACAAAAACATAAGCAGCAAAAGGCTCAAATCCAGAAAAACAAACAAAAAAGGATTGCTTTGCTGCACTGTAGCTATTCCAGACCAGTATTAAGTAGCCCAGTAGGAGCCTTTTAACTGAGTTGTGCAATGTATTAAACTTGATCTCATTTCCAGATCTCCTGAACTATGCAAGAGCTGCATTTATTGCTCTGTAACAGCACAGTCAGGTGCTGAAGCAAAGGCAGCTCATTTAGTGAGAGCAAACCCCAAACTTGCAGCCAGAGCTCCTCTTCCTCCCCATCTGACCTAAATCTGTGGCACTCTCTGAGCATGTCATGCTTGTTTGAAGAGCAAAATCGTTGGGTTTAGAAGTCAGTGAGAGTCTGACGTATTCAGCACTGGCAGCATTCCTCTCCAAATGAATATCCCAAACCTCCAGGCTAACAACACTAATATTGCTAAGATCCTACCCCTTTTGTGAATTTAAGGCTTCATCTGCCGCTTGGGATATTTTTTCCTCCCTTTCTATCCTGTCCATACCATCTCCCATACAAGAATGTTCATAAATTATTCTCTAATTGAAGACTATTTTTTTTTTTGCTTGTTCTAGGCTTCATACATCAGTCCCAGAAAGACAGGCTTTGCAAGGATGGGGGAAAAGCCGTTTTTGAAGGGAAGGCAGTAGATTTGGGGTGAACTAATTGTGTCCTTCCAGTACTGGAAGGGAGCTGACAAGAAAGATGGAGGGAGACTCTTTACAAGAGCCTGGAGTGGCAGGACAAGGAGGGAGGGCTTCACACCGACAGAGAGCAGGATTAGATGGGATATTGGGAAGAAATTCTGCCCTGTGAGGGTGGGGAGGCCCTGGCAAAAGTTGGCCAGAGCATCTGTGGCTGCCCCATCCCTGGAAGTGTCCAAGGCCTGGTTGGCCTGGGACAGTGGAAGATGTCCCTGCCCATGGCAGGGGGGGGGACGGGATGATCTTTAGGGTCCCTTCCTACCCAAACCATTCCATGATTCCCACAGCCTATGTTGTGACCCCTTCAAAAAATCGAAGCCCCTGAATGTCTGATGGTGCAGTTATTTCTGGGCAGCCTCTCCAGAAACATTTCTGTGGTTGCATCTTTATATATCAGGGAGGAAATTTGTAGCCTCAGCCTCCAGCGTGAGCAGGGGACAGGGCACAGACCCTCTGCTATGCATAAAACTACCAGGGTTCCCCAGGAAGAAAGAACAGGTACAGGGACAGATCTGAACTGCTACAGGATTTGGAAAAGGAAGAACAAAATATTTTTCGTCTGTCAGCATTTCTTAAGTTTTGCTGTCATATCCCAGCGTTGGTCGCTCCTTCCTAGGCAGATCTTATCTTCCAAACCACATTGCTCTCACTCAAGAGAAAGTCATAAAACGCCTGGCGTAGGAGACGTGCATTGAGGCTGGAAAACCAAATCACTCAGGTTATCCAGGCTGCAGGATGCTGACAGATTCCAGAGGGGAGAATTGTCCTGAGCTCAGTCATCAGAACCCCAGAGCTGCGAACTTCAGCCCTGATTTGCTCAGAGCATCTCGGCATTGACGTCCAAGGAGGCAGTCGGTCTCCACAGAGTGCAGAACCAAAACATGATGACTTTTAAAGCTCCAACCACAAACTCTGAATTATGCTCCACCTGCATTTCATAAACAGGATTATGCTGGACTTGCCTATTTTGAAATATGACCACTTCTCATATGGCTGGGCTGCCCCAGCTCTGCCCCAGGCCTTGGATGTCTGCCCTCATGGGCTCTTGCTGGTTTGTTCCACCTCCATCATCCACTCATGCACAAGAGGGATCATCAGGTTTCTTGTGAGCCTTCCCTCTGCTGTGCAATGACTTTCACAGAGGTTTCTGAGCTTCCCCTCTGCTGTGCAATGACTTTCACAGAGGTTTCTAACAGAGGCTTTTCCCAGGATCAGTTTCTCATTTGGGTAAAAATAATTGAGAAGGCAACATCCTTCTCAGTTGAGGGTGATTTTATTCCAGGACTTCTCCCGTTTGAAGGAAACCTTTCCCATCTAGAACAAGGATGTGTTTTGCAACCCTTCTGAGCTGGGCACCATTTTGCCAAGTCACATTGTGGGACTGAAATGGGCCGTGAAATGCTTGCTAATTGCTGCAAGATTTAGAAAGGAAAAGAACAGACCTGTTCAACAGGGTCCTCCTGGAGCACTTCTGCTCAGAAGGGCGCAGTGGAGGAACAACAACGCAAAACACGCCCTGCTCACTGAACACCAAATTACTGGGATCACTTTCTAACAGCGAATGAAAAATATGTAAAGGTAATCATGATTTTTTTTCTCATTGTTTTCAATAAATCTAAGCCTCTAATTACTCACAGCTTTTATGGGAGGGTTTAGATGAAGCGTGTTAGCTCTCTCTTTCCTCAGGGTTCGACAGTTGCAGGGCTCGTTTCAGTAATCCCAGATTATTCTCTCATTTTACCTGCCCCCTTGCTCCATGAGCCTGTTTGCATTCAGAAATTCGTTTGAAGAAGTTTGCAGCAGTTACATGACATAATGCCACTGATACAGAAATTACTGGAGCCTGTTTCAGTCTGTCAGCCTGATAACAGAACAGTATATCGTGTTTTCAGAAGGGACCATTTAGGACACTACAATTTTTGGGTTTTTAACACACTCCAGTTGAATTTCCAGTCGTTTCAAGCAGCAGTTTGGTATCCAGTTGATTTCTGTATCAGTTTAGTAACCAACCAACTCAATTCAAAGTGGGTTTAAGCCAGACCCTGAGAGTGGACACCCTTAACCCCCCTGAATGGACACAGCTCTGTTGGAAACTGGTATTCTAGACAGATTTTTCTGCCTAAAGAGAAGAGTCCAAACCCAGGGTTGAAAGCTGATGGTTCACAGAATCACAGAGGTTGGAAAAAACCTCCCAGACCATTGAGTCCAACTTTGGCACCCAGCCCAGAGCACTGAATGCCACGTCCAGGCCTTCCTTGGACACCTCCAGGGATGGAACAATCCGGGTTCCTCTTTGGTGAATGATTGTGTCAGGACACAGATGGACTAGGGGACAACAGCCCCGTGTCCAGAACTTGTGTGGACACCAGGAAGCCCAGACCACCTGGGCTGGAGACCACAGCTGAAAATACATAAAATCCATGAGTTATAACCAAGGCCAATAAAAGGCTTAGAGTGGCTACTGGGCTGTTCCTCCAGATAAAATACAAACTGTGTGTCATGGATTAAGTTCTAACCAGAATAAACCAGTAATCAGATTTTCAGAGATAGGGATCTAGTTTATATGGTACTAGGCATTCTGGCCTTGATTAAGCAGATTATTTCTGAACAGCTTTAAATCAACTGGAACAGCTCCTGGATAAACCAAAACCTCATTTATGTGCAACTGGGAGATTATTCCAATTGCATCAGCTGTCTTAATAAAAAAAACATTGGCTCTACCTGCCAACCCTGCCTTGCTGTGTCCTCAGAGCATCATGGCTCTGTTGCTGCTACCACTGCAACACACTGGGGCATTTTATCTGCAGTCATATGGAGCCAATTAAGTGACTCACTGACAATTAACACCCATCATTTGGGTGAATGCACCTACATAATCCTGGGCTTGGAGCTGTTGGGGGGACAGGGATGAGGGAGCAGAGTAAAGAGTTTGTTCTCACTGGAAATACCCTGGTTTTCCTTCACTTCTGGACTCCTGGTCCCTGCTCCCAAAAAAAAACTATAAAAAACCAACAAATGTCTCATCTCCTTCTAATCCCAGCCCATGCAAAGGATGCTGGAATCCTACAGCTCTCAGAGATGCTGCTGGCTCAGGTGGCAGATCCCAGTGGATGCCCCTCCCACCCACATGATGAGGGCTCTGATTTTCGTGCATTTTTCGTTTACCCAGGAAATTTGCCAAAAAAGAAAAATCACCTCTGCTCCGCACACTCAGAGGTTATTGAGGCTGCAAAGTCAAACACTCAAAGTAAGGAAAAGGGAGTTTTAGAGCTTCTGCGAGCATTCTGAGCTGCTCTGCAGGTACAGACCAGGTACAGACAGCACAGCTGCCTTATTGATACCCGGCACAGAACTGCTCTGGGGCTTCAGCAGGGCTGCACATCAAAGCATGGAGTGGCCTCTAAGATCTCAGCTTCAACTTGGGGAAGCTCTCTAATGGATGAGGCAAAATGCTTAAAAAGGGATGTCTTTATGAGTAAAAGCACTTGGATATTGTCCTGGAAAACTGATTCTACCGAGTGATTCTCTTCGAACAAAAAAATTTGCTTAAACCAAACTTTTTTGAAGTGATCACCTATTATATTCTCCTTTCCAGGAACACAACACACAATCTCCATGCTAATTTGAGGAAGTGCCAGGCACTGATAGAGATAAAATCAGCAGCAATTGCTTAAACAAAATGGTTACTTGTAGCCCAGAGATATGGAGGAACTATTGCTTTAAGGAGATAATTTCATATGTCCTCAAAGCTCTGGATGAGAGAAGAGAGGATGACAGAATCAAATACCTGACAAGATCAATGTTCTAGAATTCAGGTTTTCTTTCTTCAGTGAAGAAGAATGATGGTGCTTTTAATGAATGGGAATAATTGTTACATTGGGCTTCACAGGGAAAAAAGAATGCAAAACTCAAATACGGGGACACTGCACCAATTTCTGCTAAGTCTGACAAATGCTTCTTAAAAAAAGTACTTTTAAATAGTTAAGAAATAATTGTTAAATAACTTCAAAGGCAAGAAACAAAAATCAGCAAATTTACTATTTTTCACCAACTCAAGCCCATGTGGTTTTGTTCACCAAATTATGAAAAAATTTGTGTGTTCCTGCTTGGATGTGTCTGTCCTTAGAAGGGAAATCCTTCATATCAAAAAACCCAGGACTCAGAGAAATCCAAGTGCCATCCCCCAAAGTGTTCATTCCACTCTGGGGCAGTCTGGGCTGGTTGAAGAACTGGCAGCTGATTTTGCTCAGAACAAGGTCACGAAAGGACCTTCTCCCTGCATTAAATGAATTCATTCCTGTGGATTCCTTGCTTTGCTTGTTCTGATCCAGTTCGAGTCACTGCAGTCACATTAAAAAGGGCTTATTGAGTTTGGCAAGGGTGATTGTTAAAAGTTTTTGAATCACGTTTTACTTAATTTAACTTATTTTGAGTTTGCATTTACGTTTTGTTCAGGGTTTGAAGTCCTGGAAATTTTTCAAAGAACACTTCAAAGTTATCACCATTTTTATTCCTTCTAGCATTGATCAGCCCCAGGGGAAATAACAAGCCCTTCTCTTGTGCAGAACTGTAAATGCAAAATAGCTTTCTGTTGAAATACATAAACCTTTTGTGTCTTACCATGATCTGAGAATTATTAGAGGGGGTGTATCCTTTAATAACTTTGAAAAATGAACAGACTTACAACAGCTGGGAAAGGTTTTAACATACAGCTGTTAAGGGAAATTTGCAGGAATTCATGATTCACATCTGAATTTAGAGGCTGGATGAGATTAAATATTTTCTACCAATACATCTTCATATTGAGACATTTGGGATTCTGGCTTTTGAGCAAATGCTAGCCTGTCATATATGTTTTCATTGGCAAATGAAAGGAAATTGTGAAATTGCTTTTCATAACCTTTGTTTTAATTAGGTTTCCACTTTCTCATTATAATAATAGACAGTCCCCTCAGAATTTAAAATGGGTATTTGTTTTCTTCACCCTCTGACTCTACGCAATCCCATCCCATTTATTACTTCAAGTCACGTGGCAGAAGCCAGAGTGCAGCCAAACCCAGGCTGGCAGAACCAGACTCCATCTCCAGGTGAGGGTAAACCTGGCTGAAGCTGGAATCCCTTTGTGCAGACCTGGAAGTACCTTCCAATTTACAGCCAAATTCTGCACTAATTGTAAAAGCCACACCAAAAAATGAAATTAATACCTGGAGGGTGGATACCTGTGGTCATCAAAGAAGCCCCTTTCTTTTTCCAGAGCTGTATGGAAGTGGGTTTGATGTGCTCCCAGATCCACAATTCCAGCAGAACCAGGGATGAGGGGCAGAACTATGAGGCTGGGAAGGGCATTGGCACAAGAGCTGAAGTGCCACTCTCACTTTGTTCCCCTTCAGGCCTTCCTGATCCTCATCCTTCTCACAGCCTTGGTGCTCAGGGATTTTCTGGTGGAACCAGAGCCAAACTGAAGAGCTACGACAGTGATGGGACGAGAAATGCGCAGAAAAGAGGAAAACACCTCAAAAGGGAAATCTAAATAAAGAACAAAGAAATAAGGGTGAAATGAGCAGACTTAGGGACAAATTTAATGATGTACTGCAGATTTGAGAACTGCTCTGAGAAGCTTTTTGCTGACATTAGCTGGTGATTCTCCTCCTTCCCTCCTTATTCCTACAGGGAGAGTCAAGAATCACTGGAACTTGCACATTCCCTGGATTTATGGCCCCAGGAGCAACCAAACCCACAGTGCCTTCTCTGCTGGCTCAGAGCAATGATACAGAGCTCCCCGTGGGCCAGAGACACACACAGGCTCTAACCTTGGCTGAACTTTTCCCCCATCAGTCTTGATAATTGATGGAGCCCAACGAGAAATGACGGCAGTTTAATAACGCTCGATGGTTTCTGGGTGACTGCTGGTGTGTGACTAAAGCAACATTTAGGTTAGGCATTACCCAACGTTTCTCAACAGGGGCCATGGGGGAAAGAAAAGCAGGAAATGGGAAGAAAGCCCTCAAAAATTGGAAAATAATTCTTGTCTTGAGATTCTTCCATAGGAACATGGCACTTTCTGATCTGCTGGTATGGCAGAGGCTTTGGAGGTGTTCCTCAGGTATGAAATCATTGATTAAAACCTGCATAAATAAGCAAAGCAATTTTGCATCTGTTTCCCAGGTACAGCAGGACCTCAATCTTCTTGCCTCATTTTCTGCTGACATGAGAGCAAAAGTAGATCCAACAATAATTATGGAAAATCTTAAGGAAGCAGATTTATTAAGATCCATTATGCTGGGGGCCTGTTTGTAATATCTTACAGGACCAGAGCTCAGTCATGTGAAATACCCACCCACACCCCCCCAAAGCCTCCAAAATACCCGAGCAAAATGGATTATGTTACTTTTTACCTTTGCACTGCCATTATTCACATCTGCCACATGTGGGTGCCCCTAATGCACTGACAAACTGCTAAGAGATCACAGAATCGCTGAAGTTGGGAAAGAGCTCTGAGATCATCAAGTCCAAGCTGTGCCCCATCCCCACCTGGTCCCCAGCCCAGAGCACTGAGTGCCACCTCCAGCCCTTCCTTGGATACTTCCAGGAATGGGGACGCCACCACCTCCCTGGCAGCCCTTTCCAAGGCCTGAGCACCCTTTCCACAGAGAAATTCCTCCTGATGTCCAACCTGAGCCTCCCCTGGCACAGCTTGAGGCTGTTTCCTCTTGTCCTGGATGCCCCTCTGGCTGCCCCTCTTGTCAGGGAGTTGTGCCGAGCCACAAGGGCCCCCCTGAGCCTCCTTTTCTCCAGGCTGAGCCCCTTTCCCAGCTCCCTCAGCTGCTCCTGGGGCTCCAAACCCTTCCCCAGCTCCATTCCATTCCCTGGATGTGCTCCAGCCCCTCAATGTCTCTCCTGAAGTGAAGGGCTCAGAATTGGACACAGCACTCGAGGTGTGACCTCAATGAGGTGCTCCCTATAGACGCAAATTCCCATCTAACCAGAAATCTGCTGCTTCCAAAAGGGAATATTAACGAAACCAGGGCCTAGAAGAAAACAGAGCTCAATATTTCACACCAGACACACAAAGTGTTTATCTTTCCAGCTGAAGAAAAATCAGTAGTGATCAAAAGCACTTGAAGGCCATTGACTGCAGATGATGAGTTCTGCTAACCAGCAGCATAAACCTACATGGTTTAAAGCAACTCACTGCAAAAGTTCAATCTCCTTCTGCTTTTTATAGCTCTATAATATACATTTGGTCCAAAAAGTTGGTAGGACAACTGATGCTGTGAGCTGTAAAATACTCAGCTCACAACACCAGAAATACCTTTGGTTGCAGAGATCAGAAGCACTTATCTCATAAGAGCAGAGAAGATACAACAAGCTCCCCGATTTCCTGCAACACTGAAAAATGATTTTCCCCTCTCAACCTGAAGAAATATGTCTTCATGGAAAGCGAAATATGGGATCATAGGGAATGTCTGAAGATCTCACAGCCAATATATTACCATGAGCTGTGGTGAAGGGAGTGATGGAATAGAATGATCCTCATGGCCAAATATTCAGGAGCTCAGCATCCAAAACGTTGAGTTGCTTTAAAAATCAGCCTGATCCTTCTGGAGTCTAGCTGAGAGCTGATTTCCTTTGAAAATCTGGCTGTAATCATGCACAAACAATGTTCTCCTAATAAAAGAGCCACTGTTGGCTGCATGTTTAATTTATGTGAATTTAATCCTCCATGATAATGCCGTGAGTCTTGCTGAGAACTGCTGCCCATATGTAGAGAACAAATTCACATTAACCACAGCAACACGGATGCCTAACTTGGCCAAGCCATGGAGCCAAAATCTGGGACTTGCTAACGGATCAATATGGAAGACATATGTTCTTTGGGATATAAATTATGATCCTTTTCATCGTATTACTTGTGCAGTCCAGTTTATGGAGTCAAGCAGCTTAGCAGAGCTTGTTTGGATGGATGGAAAAAGCATGAATCACAAGAGGAATTCCCAGAGCTGTGGTTTGATAGGCACCTGCTTCCCCTGGGCAATGTGGGTTTGTAGAGCTCAGGATGAGCAAACCTTTCCTCCTGCGTCCCATCTGGAAACACAGGTGCCACAACTTGTCTGTCACAAGACTCGCTGTCTTTATTACCCTCAATTTAACCAGAGAAATCAGAGCTTCTGGAAAATAGCTGTTACAAAAACACATATACATTTCACTAAGCAATTTGGAGCCTGCCTTACATTGTTTCAATGGCTGTGGCAAACATTTCTCAGGCAAAGCAATTAAATAAATTAATGGTTTAAAAGGCACAGGTGCCATGTCTTGATGTTTAAAATTCCTTCTTTAAGATTCTGAATATGCTGGGACAACAGATTCCCTGGGTAGTACGGTGAATGTTGCTCATCTCTGGGGAATTTCTACCACCACTTGCTTTAACCAGCATTTCTTCTCCAACCTGAAATCCTAAAAGCCGTTCCTCACAAAAAGCTGTTAATTCTGAAGCACCGCAGAGACCACCTGCAATTCCCATTGCCTCTGCTGAGCAAGGTCATCACAGGGATAAACACATTCCATGTCATATTTATGATTTCAGAAAAACAAGCGGTGCGCAGCTTCGATTTGCTTTTCACTGGAACTGAGAAACAGAATTAATGCTGTAGGTGCTGCCCACTTCTCTTTGCTAAGAATGTGGGAATTACAGTTTTTCCAGCCCAACACTATGGAGCTCGTGCTCATTAGGCAGAATTGGCAACAAAAAATTGAAAGACCAGTTGGGCAGCCCAGAACTCCGGCCTGTGTTCAACAGGAATGTATCTATCAAAGTTCTGCTCACTAAAAGGCTCAAGGAGATAAAATAGTGATTTTCCAGTGTTTTCCTGTAGGTGTGCAGTGATATTTGGGTTAACCCTGGATGGGAAATGAGGCAGTGCTGTCTGTGCTCTCCTCACTGCAGGCACCGTGGCAGGAGGGGTTACAGGTGAACCACAGTTCATCCTCCGGAGCTGAAAACTTGGGGCAGCTCAGAGCAGAGACCCAGATTCCGGCCTGGATGCAATGTATTTTTGTTAACATGGCATTCACAGGGACTTTTAATCCAGAAACTTCCTCTGTGTCAGCCAATGGCTCTCCCTGTGCGCTAATGGGGCCTGCTGAGAGCTGAGCTGTGGCTGAGCACATGAGTTCCATGGTGTGGATTCATCACCTCGTATCTCTGCTGCTTTGGGCAGCTCCATGCAATTCCCAGCTTCCCTCTGGAGCACTGGCACCCTGTCCAGCATTTCATGTTGGAGATTCAATGCAGGGAGCTTTCAAATTTCCCTGGATCAGCAGAGAGGAGCAGGCTCACATCCGTGAAAACGCCCGCGTGTCCCATCCACCTTTGGCACCTCGGCTGAGGTAGGAAACATCCTGAACACAACAGGGTTAAAACCAGTCTGACAAACGAGGCAGAGCATGGAAAATATGAAGAGAGCTCTGTGGTAGCACATCTGAACCCAGCACAGCGCTCCCATCTGCAATCACTTAGAGGTGCCCCAGTAAAGCGCAGCCCGGAATGCCTGGCTAATAAAGTGTCAGCAGCAGGGGGATTACGAGGGAGATTTACAAGAGTGCATGAGTTGAGTTGCTGCTGGAGACATCCGATACACTCCGTGTTTGATTCCAGGCTTTGGGAAGGCAATGAAATAAGCCCCGGGACTTGTGTTGAGAAGCATTGAAGTGCTCGCTTCTGCCCCGCGTACCTGCAGGAGTCCCGGCAGCGCTGCCTGCGGCACCTCGCCTGCCACATGGGTCTGGTGCTGCTCACATTCCCCTTTTAAACAGCGGCACAGAGAGAAAAACCTCTCCCCTGGCTGCCAGGATGACAGTCCTAAGGGAAGAGCCGGGGCTAATGCCCTGATGTGATGTGCAGTTTCCTCCTTGTCCCGCTCCCGCCTTCAAAACTTGTGTGCAGTGAAGTAAAAACCACCACGTTTGGGCCAAAATTTGCCAGAGCTACGGGGAGGTAAAATCTGAAAAATTTTCACAGGTTCTTCTCTAATTTTTGAGGAATGGTCTTAAATAGACATGTGATAACTATTTAAATCTAAATTGGATGAAGCATGAGTAAACACACTGCGGTGAACACATCGACCCGGAAAGCTTGATTAGAGGAACAAATGCTGCTTTTGCAATCTCCGAGTGATGAACTTACCAGCTACACTTTCAAATGTGTTTTCCTTTTATGAAGTGGACTTTCCAGGAGGCAATTAGAGTGATTTGGGCAAAAACAAAGAGCGAAATATTTTCCCTTCATTGTCTAAAGCAACAGAAACGAGTACTGAGCTTATTACTCACTCCCTGAGTAAATGAAAAGAGAAAACATTTTGTGCTTTGTTCCTGCACCGGACACAGGGATGTAAAAGGGGCAATAACCTCAGCCACAGCTCTGTCATTCATGACAAAGCTGGGCTGTGGCTCCAGAGGGATGATAAAGCTCTGGATGTGCTGAAGTGTTTGCAGGAAGAGGCTCCTCAGCACCATCTATCAGCCCGACCCTTGGCAGCCCATCAGACTGAGCAGCCCAAGTGCCCCCTTGAAGATGTGAGGGACTGTGAGAGCAGGAAAGGAATGGGAACAAGGAATGCACTTGCCCAACCTAAGAGAGTAATTGGAGATATTGTTCCCTCTGGATATCCATCAAGCCTGGAGGCTGAATTCTGGCCCCATGGGAGCTGGTGGCAAACCTCTATTGATTTCAGCAAGGTCAGGATTTCAGCGGTGATTTATGGAACGGGCTAACATGACATTTTAACAATCAGTTTTAGTAGCTGGAAGTGTTATTCACTGCAGAGGTAAAGCATTGTTTGATTTTATGTGACAGTGTACCTTTAACAACAGGCAACCTGCAAAGCAACAATATAAAAGGCAGCACTTAAATTACATTGTGATGAGGAATGACACCAGGGAATGAAACCAAGGGAACGTTCCCTTTCATTCCTATCATACTTTCAAAAGTCAACAGTTATGAAGAAGCTGTTATTGGTAAATTTAAATCACCTTTCCTCAACGTTACAGCTGTTTGCTTCCGGTTTCCTTCATTTCTGGCAAAACACAAGGATTAGTTTTTCACTATGAGCTATGGGTTTTTCTGAGCAAGCACGACAATCCACCAGCACACGTGAGTTGTTCATGGGGTGTTGCAGGACAAAGAAGAAAAACCAGATCTCCTCTCGAAATGTCTGGCTGAATATATACATTAATAATAGCTATAATAATCTCTTTGTAAACTCTTTTGTTAACTCTGCCATTCATAATCATTTCCAGGGAAATTAGAGTAGGTCTTGGGACAACAATTTCAGGCTTTTATAAAAGAATAGGAATAGGAGTTGTAAAAATCACATTTCTGTGGTTTGAGATTTTCTGCTACAAGGTACAGAAAATGCTTTAAGCAGGGCATATTTACAAATAGACAGTAACTGGTTTTATTATAATAGCATGTTTTAGTTCTGATTTGATTTTCCTTTGTTTTGGCTAGGGTTTTTTGTGGAGGCAACATGTCTTTGTCACATATACATGTGACTGCAGGAAGAGGATTGGAAAGCAGCTCCAGTTCACTTCCCCAGCTACAGATCGGGACCAGAACACATTTCACCCACAACAGGAGATAAATTTGCCCATTTCTCCATACCCTGAGTAGGTTTTGAGTATTTTCAGCAGAGCTCAGCAGCCGTGAGGGTTCTGTGCCTGCTCTGTGCCTGCCAGTCCCAACCTGGCTTCCCGAAGCAGCAGCCACGTGCTTACAGCAGCACAGACCCAACCTGCTCACAAACACATTTGGGATTTGAGAAGTTCAAAGCCTATTTTTCCTTTCCTCCTGAAAATCCCCACTTTAAACCAGAGAACTTGGTCTGGAGCCCTCAGAGGGTTATGGCCCTGGTGACTTGGCTGTCCACTGGTGGCTGGGTGTGAGGCTTCCTCGGTGAGGTTTGAGGATTTCAGCTCCCAGCTCAGGGAAGAAAATCCCTGTCACGATAATGGGGGATGCTCACGTTTTTCCACATTTCTTTTCTTAACTGGATGTTTTGGTACATTAACTTCTAAAGAAACTTACTTGAGAAAGCCCTTCATTCTGCCCTGACTTTCCAAAGGAGTGAGCAGCGTTCCCATTTTTCCTTTGGCGTGCCTTTAAGCTCTGGTTTGTAACCCCACTATCAAGCTCCTGCACGTTAAGCCATTCCCAAACATCTCCACTGCATTTTGCATCCACAAAAGAAAAAGAATCCAGCCCTGGCAGAGGCTCAGGGCTTCCTCACCTTTAATAAACCCAATTTAGGTGTTAGTTGCCATTAAAAGCAGCTGATGATTCAGAGGATGAAGCCCTGCAAAAATGTTGTTTTTTAGAATTGTTCCTTTCTACCAAAGCAGTCCCAGGTATGCCTGGATTCATTCAGCAGACCCGTTCTTCCAGTCCTTTAGAACTGTCATTTTCTAACTGTCCAGGAAAATTTATTGTTTCTTTCAAAACAATGAGAGGGGGAAAAAAAACCCTAATTCAAAATCAAATGAGTTTTAATGACCAGCTTTGCAGTAATGCAAAGTGCAGCCTGGTCCTGCCTGAGTTGGCATTAAAAAAAATCAATTCTGTTCATCTCTAGGTGACCCTCCATAGTTTAGGTTGAAGTTTTCCATTTTAAAGGCTTTTATTTCTATTTAAAATGACAATGTATCCTCAAAAGATTTGGGTCTTCTTTGTCAAAAACTAACATGCACAATTCTTTTTTACACTGCTGTTATCAGGAGAGAAAATAATCTTAGTATTTATTGACGTTTTATTAACTTGCTCACTCTCTAACTTTCCAAAACTGGCCAAGTTTGGAATATGCATTAAATATTAAACAGAAAAATTAGAAATTATCTAGACACCATTCATTTGTGATGTGGAATAACAGAAGAGTACAAAGGAAGACGAAGCAGTAAGTCCATGGCGTTCCAATTCTCAGAAAACTTTTCAGAATATATATTGAAAACATCATTTTTTTTCCCTGAACTCTCCAGAAAACAAGGAGTTTTAGGATTTCAAAACTTCCCATGATATTTTCTGTTTGAGGGCTGCTGGGTACATAACATTAATGTGATTTTATGTGGTCAATTATAAGCTCAGAAAGAGACAGTCCTGTGGTTTGAGTGCATTGGAAAGGTGGAATTTTTCCTTTATGGAACAGGAAGGGACAAAACCATCACGGCTGAGGCTGCTTGGGATCAGAGCCCCTGTGGGGCTTTTAAAGCAGTCACTGAAGCCCATGGGGTGACTTCCAGCAGGTGCTGGCAGAGGGACAGGGACAGTGGGTGGGTGCTTTTGATGCCAGATGACAGCCGAGAAACGCAGACTCTGCTTCCCCCTATCCATCTTCAAAGCCTGAACCCGCCCAAAATCCTGCCCCATGTGCCATTTTCAGACCTTTTCCTGCCCCTTTGGTCAAGCTCAGAGCTTTCCTCAGATCTCGTAGCTCATCCTGCAGATTCAAGGTCCTGTTTGTCGTATTACTGAAAGGAAACATTCACATCTTCCTCATGGCTCAGTCACTTTGGAAGGGGTTTTTTTTCACCCCTTCATTTTTCAGGAGTGAAAGCAAATCCAGCAGCAGCTCAGCCCTGCCCCAAAAAAAGATGTTCCCCAGGTGAGACATTCCCTGCCATGGGCTGCCAGCCTTCCCTGTGCTGTGGAGTGCCCACCTGAGGGCAGGCAGCTCCATCCTTTCACTTCCGCACTCCTGAGCAGCGGGGGAAATCCTGGCTCCCCAGCCCCGGGAGACTTTCTGTCCACCCTAAGGCATTTAGGGACCATCTGTAAACGAATCCAGATTTCCTCCTGAAGTTTTGCTCACGGTTCCCCTCTGGCCAAGGACAAGGAAAGGCCAAACGTGAGCCCAGCTTGGTGCCAGAACAAAGTGGCTCAGACGAGGCCGATTCCCAGCGGCAGAAGCCCCACCAGGAGATGACACAGCAGCTCCCTGCCACTTTCTCTATCTGATCACACAATTCCTTAATCAGCACAGACAGTGCTGGCTGTCAGGAAAATGTCCCATGAATCAGCTTTCATCTGCGGGGAACAGGTTCTTCTTTTGCAAAGCCGAAGGGTGCCCAGTTGTTTTCCACGTCCCTGCCCTTCCCAGGCTCTCCCGGCCCTCGTGGCTCCGCACGTAAATGCAAAGGAGAGGTTCCAGCCTCGGAAATCAAAGGTAGCCAGGGCAAAATGACTCTTGGAAGTGGAAGCTGGATATTCCAGCAGAATGGGAAGGTTGTGTTTGTAAGCACCTGAATCAGCCTTTTTGATATTTTGGCAATAGCAGTGAAAAATTCAACCTCTTATTTAAAACAAAGGATTTTTTTCTGGTAACACACTTGGTGTGAGAAGAGTAGGAGCTGCCAATAATTTCCATAATAAACATCCTCCATTTAAAATTAGGAATAGAAACTGTCAGCTTAATTAACAGAAAATTAAGACGTGATTTCTCAACTCCTGACAAGCTTGGTGTTTTGCTGAAGTAGTTTCTGAACGGAGTTTGCCTCCAGTGAAGCACTTGTGTTTGCATAGCAAGACCACAAGAGAGAGCTTTAGTGTTGGATGTCGCGCTCTGCTGTGGGAAGGAGTCAGGAGCTCTGGAGCCCGGCGTTTTTAACTGGCGCTTTTTAAAGCAAGGTGAAGATACCAAAACAAGACGTCGAATACAGGCGGAAAATCATTCCGCATTTTCCACAATCCAAGCACCCTCCTGAAGCACGAGGGTTTGAGAGGCAGGTTTTCCAAACGGCGCCGTTCAGATCCAGCCAGGCTTTGCCCAGTTGCTCTGAAAACCTGATCCTAAAAGTTTACCAGCAACCTCAAGAAGATCAGGTTTGATGGGCTGTTTTCAAAATGAAGGTGTGACATCTATTTTAGCCCTGTCTTTACAGCCTGAGTATTATCACCATCTTCTATATAACTTTACATATAAAATCTGTATATAGCCATATATAAGTGTGTGTGTGTATATATATATTAGTAAGAATATCCAATCTTTTCCCTACACCACCCTTCTCTGCCTAAACAGCCTCCCAGTTCTGGCCTGCTGAGCGGCTGGGCTCATTCCATTCAAATCCTTACCTAAGACTAATTTCTCCCATGGTATCCATGAGGACCTTAATAATAATGATTATGCTGCAGTCCAACCATCTCGAGCTCTCCACCCATCTCCTCCCTATTGTGCATTACCTTCCACTCATTTTCGCTCTGATAAAACAACCTCTTGAGGGCAGAGACCTGCTGGCTCTTCTTGCCTTCTCCGGGGTGTTGTAAAAGTAATAAGGCAATATCACACATAAAGCAGAGTATTCAAACGGCTCTGAGTCAGATGTAAATGAGGAAAAGCAGGTCATTCCCAGTTACCTCATCGTGGAGTGCCTCGCTGCATTCCATTCCAGCAGCTTCCCGGATACGGCATGTAATGAAAATGGTGAATAATCGTGTGTGTGTGTTACACCTTTCATCCCGAGGAGTTCTCAATTACTTTGCTAATTGGCTGTGCAAAGTGTCTACACGAGGAGCTCTTTGCTCATCAGCGAAACGCAGCCGGTGCTCCGGCGCACGAGCAGAGCGATGCCCAGAAAGTCTGGAGAAGAAATCCTGGCCTCCAGAGCGGAGGAGGGAAATGAAAGACTCAGAGATGACCTTTAACTCGACGTTTGTGTGCCCAGTTTCGGCAGAACAACCCTCGGATTGTGTGCGAGACGTGCGTTTGCACGCAGTCCCCACTGCCGGAGCTGCTCCTGCGAGTGCCCCCTTCCCTTTGCACTGAGATAAAGGGATCTAGGTCTGATCCTGGAACATTCTGAGCACTTAAACAATTCCCCTGGATTCAGCAGGAGCAGCCTCAACTCTTGAAACACCTCGCTACAGCAAGTATTGGCAAAAGTTGCTGCTTGCTATGGCTGTGCATTCGTTTGTTTTTAAAACATAGCCCCTGGATGTTTCCGAGTTACATTTTTTTTTACATCATTAACTATTTTTAACTAACACCCCAGTAAGCTTCCTTAAACTTCCAGCGACCTCTTACGCATCCAGAAATATGAGAACAGCGAAACCTTTCCCTAGACAGAACATTTTTTCAATACCAAAGCGCTCGATGATGCAACTGATGTTGCTGTCTCACAAACAGGGAAACTGAGGCACAGAAAATGAAATCACGTGTGCAAAGGCAATCATTTGCTACAGCAGACTGGGCACCCTGCGTCAACTTTGTGCTTGTCCCACCCATGTGGAGAACCAGCAGCTGCTTCAGGAGGTGCCTCTGTCCCTTGCTCAGGTCCTATTTCCAGCAGCAGGGTTTTGAATGGTTAAAGGAATCTGTGCTCGCAGATCTGAGGGTAAAGCAGGGAGCCAGCTCTCTCTCTCCTCGTTTTATAACATGCAGATGCATCTTCTAACAGGCACTGTCTATCTCGCCATCTGTACCACACTCATCAGATTACACTATCTGAGACTCCTTTTTTTCCCCCCAAGAGATCATAAAAGTTTCAGCGTTCGCTCAAATGTTTTGTCGTGTTTTCAGTTTGACAGAGTGAGCAGTGGCTCCAAAGATAACACGGCAGCTGCCAGGGCTGCTCATGTGCTGAGCTGAGCTGTAGATGCCTGTCTCCAGTGGCACGTTCCCTCAGCAGTTTCAGATCCTCTGCAAGAGAATTTTCCAGTCTTCTCAAATATGTGAGATACGGGATGGCCAGCAGCTATCCAGGTTACACAACAGGGACATTTTTGAAGGCCAAGAAGAGGCAAAACAACAGCTCTGGTGGTGCTCAGCCTCCAGCAGAGCCTCCCTCTGAAGAGCCTTGGTTTTCCTCCCTCTGTACCCTGCTAAAACCCCAAATTAGCTGCTTGTTGCCCCTTTCTTTGCTGCTTTGCCTCCTTTCTGGCCCTCGAAGGCCATGGTTTTGCTCAGTCCTGTGGCTCTGGGTGCTGAGGAGGAGATTGGTGGCCTGGAGCCAAGGCTCTCCAGCATAGCCACTCTCCACAAGTGCCTGGGAGTGGGATGTTCAGAGGATGAGGTGTCAAGATCCAGAACTGCTTGGGACGTTTCCTGCTGCTTTCCATCCCTATATAACTGCCCAGGAATTCCTCCAGCTCCTGCAAGTCCTCCTGCCATGGCAGGGAAGGGGACTGTTTCCATTTATCCCTCTCAGTTCAGCGCGGAGGCAGAGGGCAGGGTGCAACAGTAATTTACACACTATAAACTTTTGTAGGTTTTATTCACCTCATTGGTCTGGTATTAAACAGCATCGCGTGGAGACGGTGGGAGCTGGGAATGGTGGTGCTGGCTGCTGCCCTGGGGTGTGCACTGCCACACACTTCACACCTCCCTTCGCTTCGGCAGGGACGGGCTTGGGATGCGAAAGAGGTGGGAACAGCACATCCACCACACAATCAGCCTTAAATATTGATCCCTGCAATGCTTGAAACTGTGCTAGGAGCTGTGCATCTGGAGCTGGCGGCACACTCACACGCAGACCTTGCCAAAAAACACAACTGCACAGGATCTGCCAGGAGCTGATGAAGGTGAAGGAGTGATCCCTCCTTCCATCAGGAAGCATAAGGTGGTACTGGTATGGAAAATATCTCACAGAGGTCTTTGCTGATCAGTGCAAAACCACTTGGGAATAGCAGAATTCTGTCCTCAGGGGGCTGTGGAGTTGGAAATGGACGTGTCCAGAGGTGAAGAAAGTGTGATTCAGGCTTTTTATCCAAACCCCACGCAATACATGGGGATTCTCTCCCAGGGGATCCATGTATTGATTCTTCTGTCCCAGGCGTGACACCCGGAGTGTGACAGGAAACTGAAAGCAGAAGCACAACAGGATTTATTAGGAGTCATCATCAGAGGAGCAAAGCACTGAGGGGATGCAGAGCTTTGCCCTCTACAACAACCAATGCAAAACTCTGCTAGAGAGGCTCCTGCTCCAGCAACCGCAGGTCCTGCTGGGGACATTCCCCCCCAGTTCCCATGGGGAAACTTCCCAAGAAACTCTCTCCTGACTGAGCTGCCTAGGATTGTCTCTGCGAGTTGTAGATGATCCTTTCAGAATCTGATTTTGGCCAGTGGCACAGATAATGAGTTCATCCTTTGGCTTTATGCTTTTTTTTTGTCTGTCACATCCTAGCCAGCACCAGAGAGCTCTTTTCTGAACCCTGAAGATATTTTTGCCGAGAAGAAATTGCATGGGATGAGTGTATTTTTTTATTCTAGGCAACGAAAGGGAAAATTTTCAAGCATTAATGACAGCCCAGCCTTTTCTGGACCAGAAAACAGCTCTAACATAGACCAGCTGCATCTAAACCCAAAGTATTTTTAATGCTCCTGCATTGCCTCACCTGAATAATAACATTCAGGGCTTTGTTTCAAGACTTAATTTGTTATAGGAAGTGAAAAAAGACACATACGCAAACAACCCTATGGAAACTTTTGCCCACAATAAGTGTCAAGCAGAAGGAATGTTATTGATTGCCATACATTTACACCCAGAATGAATTTGGCCGGTTGGTCAAAAGTCTGGTGGGTGGGTAAACGGGGAGGTGAGGTGGGGAATGACGTCTGTAGTGGTTTATCTGGAGAGTGGAGCCGCAAAATGTTGTAGTTACACTTAAGTTTTATTAAAAATGCCATTCTAACGAGCCCTAGTGGCCCCAGCACATGGAAAGTGGCTTGCTGTGTTTTGAATGGCACCGAGTAACACCCCAGGGCCTTAAATCAGTTCAAGATGTGTTGGTGGCGTCTGATGTTAAGCATGGAAGGGAAATTCAAAGCAATATAGATTTAACCTAGAGACCCTTATTTTGCCTGATGCTTATCAATAACCAGGCCTGAGTAAGAGCCAGGAGGAATTCGGTACCGAGGCAAAGTATTATGGGAAAGCATGATTTTATTTGTAATATTTGCACTGAGGTTTGGATAACCAATCCGAGCAGTGAGACGGTGAAACGTGGACAACAAAGAGGGAAAGTCAGATATTCCGTCCTGTGGATTTCTGCAGGCACTGCTCGATGTTCTGTGCCCAGGGAAAGTTGAACTGGGGGAATAAAAAAAAAAAACAACTTTTTTTTTTTTTACAAGGCAAATGGAGGAAGAAGAAACAGCCATGGAGTGAGTGAGAAGGGAAACCCTGGTACGCGTTACAAGTCAGAGCCAGGGTGGAGGGATTTGTGGCACTGCACAGATGATCCCAGAGGACACCAAAGACAGGGAGAAAAAGTAAAAATGTGGAAATACCCCTCATGCCAGCTGTAAGGAATTCATGTGTTTCTTTGCATTTATCTGCAATGTCCTGCTAAGGAATTTAAATGGAGTGCTCATGTCCCAAAAAGGGGATAAAACAAACCCTATGTCTTCAGTCCAGGGCTGGGCTTCCAGACCTTGCCAGAGCTGGGACATTTCTACAAGAACCTTTCAAAGTCTCACTTGTTTTGATGGGACAGTGAGAATTATGGTTTCAGAGGCATCTCTAACACCAAGAAGGATCTGCTGGGTATTTGGATTTCACACAAGCTGCACATATTTACCTGAACCAAGCTGTGCATGCCAGGCTCTTGGGTGACACCCAGAAGACTGAGGTGCACCCCTAATGCTGTGTGGGTGGCGCGACGGGCTTGGAGGGTTTAATTTGGCCATAATGGCAGCAGGAACTTGAAATCTGAAACCCTGAGTGTCCTTCACTCTCTATCTCTGCGGTCTGGAGACACAACCACTGAGTCATGAGCTGCAATCGCCTACTTAGGAGATGCAATTAGAAGAGAACCCCAACAACCACTTAATGAAGTGCCAAGGACTTGGCACAAATACCTCTGGTGATACAACGAAGAAGGAGCCCTTAAACTCTTACCTTAAGCACTTCTTGCTTCCTTCCCACACGGACAACTTTAGGAACAACGTGACTTAGAGTATCTAATTATAGGATAATTATTGTTGTTGCTCTTGGTAAAGGTCAGTCAGTAGAAGGTAGGACCCTAAGGGTATGGAGACAAGGAAGGTGAGGGAGGAAATGGGAGTGGAAAGGTTTGGAGTCTTTTTGACCAGGTAGAAACAGAGAAAGAGAGAGAAAGAGAGAGATGGTCCCTCTCTGGAACTGGACCAGAATTTGGAGTCGTGTAACTTTACTGGTTTGTGCTCCTGGCTAAAGAAAAATCCTCTCCTGGTACAAATGTGAGAGAAGATCCAGGCCATGCCTCTTGCCTCTCTGTCCCTACAATGCCAAGGAATGGAGCTGCTGTGGAGGTATGGCCAATTACAGCCCAGATAAATCACTGCATCTCTCCACTCTCCTTTCCTACCTCCATGCTGCCTCAAGAAAAAAGAGGCATTTTCTGAGCTGAAGCTTGATTTTTGCTTCTAAGATTCAGGAGGAAGATTTGGTGAAGGAAGAAGAGACATCTCCAAAAAAAGCTGCCACAGAGGACGGGGAAGGTGGACTCAGAAATTGCACAGCAGAGTTTTACTCCCATACTCAGTGACTGCCACCTCAGAAAGAACAGAGTTCACACTGAGAAATCAAATCTCCTTCCAAATCCACCAGAAAGAAACAAACCATGCCACAGCCTCACTGCTCTCATTCTTCTTCCCCCCTGAGCTTCCTGCCCATTTTTTGGAACAGAGCTAAGGGGGCCCAAGCACAGGATCACCTTTGCTTTTCAACACGTTTGCATTTGAGTCTGTGGAGGGAAGGCTAAAACTTGTCTTCTAGGTCCAAACTGCATCTTATAAGGTGTAAAATATCCTTGCAGAGAAGCCTTCTGTGATCCTAAAGCAAATCAATCAATCAATCAATCAATCAATCAGTGTGAAGCTGCTGATCTACATCCAGCTCAAGAGCCTTGGATTTCCCTTGGAGAAAACACAAAGCAAGAGTAGCAGGAAGGAATAGCTGGATTCAGGCAATCATCAGGACAGAAGTAGGAAAATGTTGATTATTTGGACTCCTATCCCCTTGAATGAATAATTGTTTGATCCTGAAATGAAAATGTATTTATTTGATGCCCACAGTAAAATCATAAATTGGCAGCAAAAATGTTGTGAAGAATCTTGAACTTGACCTATGCGAATGGGACTGGCTCACCTAATTCATTTTTTGTAAGACTTCAAAGAAAATAGGTCAAAATTCCTCACTGCAATTAGTTCAACTTAATACACTCACCTTTGATCTGTTAAAATATAATTATGCTTTTCTAAATTATCCTCATTTCATTGGAATTGGCAAGATATGAAAGTATGGATGGATCTGAACCCTGGGAATTGTCTTGGTTTAGGCGTGTGAGGTGATGGCCAGGGTAAGTCCTTTTTGAAGTGCAATTTCTTTCCTCCTGCAGTGTTCCTTTGGTCCCTTCCACATCAGGATGATGAGAAAGCTTTTGAAAAAGGAAGTGTAGAGATTTTAGATTTGTCAAAAGCAGCTTGAACACCAGTTCAGCTTGAATCCACCTGTACGATTTCAGCACCCTGTGGGATCTGCTTCCCAAACATGGGGCAAATTCAGGGAGAATTTTTCTGAGCAGTTGATTCTAGAGCACCGTAGGAATTGTCATGAATAAAAATTATCTGATTAATCAGATGTAACCCTGCTGTTGTTCTCCTCAGGCATCCTAAACTTTATTCCTAATTCCAGCTGTGTTTTCAGGGTAATTCCTGACTTTCCACACTGGGCTGTATTACACAACTACAGAGCAGAAGTCATCATCATGAAGTAAAGAGAAAGGAAAGCTTCCAAGGTGAAGTTTAAAAGGCTAAAATGACTCAGTGGGAAGAGGAGCAGGAGAGTTCTGGACAGATTTACAAAGTCAAGCGGAGAAAAACTTGTTTTCAGCTTTCATGATTCATGGGAAAGTCCAGGAATGAGTCTTAGGATGGAGATTAAACTGAATATATATGCACAAAGAAGGTGAACTAAGGGGATTGGAACTCTAGGTGAGATACAAGTATCCTAATTTTCAAGTACCAGAACTTATTTCTCAAAAGATGATACATTTGGGAAAGGTTTTACAAGTAAAAGATAGTTACAGTTGTGATTTTACAGATGAAACTGTAGGGGATGAAGATTGTAGCTTATATTTGGAATTTGTGAGTCGATTTCACTGTTGTTCCTTGGTCCCCCATGTGTGTGTCTGAGGAGGGAAAGGGAAAGAATAAATGTTCCAGGTAAACAAGCACATTGTGCAACCCCGAGCCTGGAAAACTGTGTCAGCCTTTAACTTGTTTAACTGGCCCTCCTATGGCAGTAACACATCATTACTGCTTTCCGGTGTTTATTAATGTCATTTTAATGGTTTATTCGTAGCAAGGTTCAAATTCCACGTAAATAGATGTTCTAAAAACATCAGGGGGCCTTCATAGGCCTAACGTAGCCTTCGTTATTCTGGATTGTGACAAGGAGATGGCACTGGGTACGGATGGAGCAGGGGCAGAGGCTGCAGGAGCAGTGTTTGGGATGGGTTTGTGGTCTCACACAGGATTCCCAGCTCGTCAAATCCCCTGGAATCCCACGGCTACGGAAATGGAGGTTCCAGTCCAACCTGCCATGGCAGACTGGAGCTGCCCAGCCCAGCTGCTCTCAGGGTTTGTCCCCGCGCCGAGAGGGCCAACACGCTCCGGAGGGAAGAGGAGCAGATTCGTTCACTGGAATCACCATCCCTGGATGTGTTTAAAAAAAGACTGGATATGGCACTCGATGCCATGATCTAGCTGAGGTGTTAGGGCATGGGTTGGACTCGATGATCTTGAAGGTCTCTTCCAACCCATACATTCTGTGAATTCTGTGAATTCCCAAGCGTGGTCAGATGTCCAGGGCTTCTCAGAATTAGGAGTCATCGTTCCTTTAATAACAGCCTCTCATTCCCAAGCCACTCCTGGGCTGCTGGCACAGACTCCAGGGGCAGCAATGGGATTCCTCTGTTCCCTCTGAGGGAAGGGATGAAGCAGAGCCAGGCATCCCCAGTGAATAACACCCACCAAAAAGGAAAACTCGGTAGTTACCCATGAAACTGAGGCAGCAATCGTTCACTGCTTGTAAGAAAACTGAGTCCCTGAGCTCAGACTTAAAATCCAAGCCCCATGCAGGGCAAACTGGAAGCCCTTTGGCCTTTTTTTCCTTCCCCCCCACCCCCTCCCCCTTATGGAGTCTGAAATATGAATACATGCATGTCATCTTCTGCATGTAAATCAGTGTAAAAGTCTCACTCTAAGGATTATTTTCTCTACAGGATACAAATTGAAACACTTAAAATGTGCTGCATTTGATTTAATTTGGACCAATATTTTGGGTGAGTTCTCCAAAAGAGATGACACTGAGATTTTTTATTTTTCCCCGAGACAGGTCCCAGCATCATTTCAGTGACAAGTCCTCAGTCCATAGCTTGACCATGGTCTTGTTCCACAAATAAAATCCAAGCCTCAAAGTGGGAATAGGCTCTGAAGGGATTAAACGAGTTACACTTGTTAGTGGTCTGAACATTTATCACTGCATCCCAAAGGAACAGTCTTGCTGCAAAACTTGGTTCTCCTTTTGTCCTTCTCACTGCTGTGGAAGGAGGAACGAAACATTTATGGGGTTTTCTTCACAGCTCCAGCAGTCTGCAGGCTCTTGGCAGAAAGACTCAGTTGGGATAAGTAGAGGGANTGTGCAGGGCAAATTGGAAGCCCTTTGGCCTTTTTTACCTTTTTTCCCCCCTCTCTTATGGAGTCTGAAATATGGATACATGCATGTCAACTTCTGCATGTAAATCAGTGTAAAAGTCTCACTCTAAGGATTATTTTGTCTACAGGATGCAAAATGAAACATTTAAAATGTGCTGCATTTGATTTAATTTGGACCAATATTTTGGGTGAGTTCTCCAAAAGAGATGACACTGAGATTTTTTATTTTTCCCCGAGACAGGTCCCAGCATCATTTCAGTGACAAGTCCTCAGTCCATAGCTTGACCATGGTCTTGTTCCACAAATAAAATCCAAGCCTCAAAGTGGGAATAGGCTCTGAAGGGATTAAACGAGTTACACTTGTTAGTGGTCTGAACATTTATCACTGCATCCCAAAGGAACAGTCTTGCTGCAAAACTTGGTTCTCCTTTTGTCCTTCTCACTGCTGTGGAAGGAGGAACGAAACATTTATGGGGTTTTCTTCACAGCTCCAGCAGTCTGCAGGCTCTTGGCAGAAAGACTCAGTTGGGATAAGTAGAGGGAACCTGCTGGGAAAATCCTGCTGAGGAGGACAGCAGTGAGGTTATAAATTGATTTTCAGGAGTCACCTTCCTTCTACTTCCATAGTTCACCTTGGAGACTGAAACCACACAGGTGCTGGCTTCTCAATACAGTCTGGAGCACAGCTTGAAAGTTCATCAGAGAGGATTGTACATCTTCAAACATGGGAATTTTAGTTTAGTTGGGAATTTAGGTTTAGCAGTTCTAGTCACCTATTTCAGGAGTCCATTTAGAAGTTTGCTTCAGGTTTAAAAGCTCATGTCAATCTCAGGACCTCAGCAGAGGAAAGGAGCTAATTCTAGGCTAGATCCCAATCCTGACAGAGATCTCCCAACATGACTGAGACACATCCTTACACTGAAAGCTGTCAATTTTGGCAGGTGAAATTATTGTATTTTGTTATGACACTTTCAGTGGAAATATTCAGTTTCCCTTTTTGGTTACCTGAGATTCCTTTGAACATGCAGATCTTCATATGCCACTTTCCCTCTGTCTTCAGTGCAAGGACAAGATGCTCTTTGACCTCATGGCAGCTGAATATTTGACTTAGAGCCCGGTTTCTGCTGTTGTTTCTCATTAAGAAACCCCATTTCTGTTCCACCAATATTCTCTGTGCCTCTTCCCAGTTACCTGTCGGGTCACTCAACAGAATATTGGAGGTTGCAGCAACCAGGGAGTGGAAACAGGCTGAGGATTTTCAGGGGTGCCTCTCAGATAGGCCCTGTCTCCCCTGGTGTGGATGAAGGCCATGGAATTCCAAAGGCAGAGGTTTGCAAATCAGACAAGCAGCCAGGGGGTTCAGAGGGGCTCTGCTGGCTGGGCTGAGGCAGGGAAAGAAGACAAGTGTGCTGTAGGGTGAGGGCAAGGTGGCCCTTGGATGTCTCTTAGGATGAAATCCTGCTGGACCTTCTCCCAGATCATGCTCTACCCCACCAGCAGCCCTGCTGACTGCCCTGGGACTATTCAGCCTGATTAGACTTAGCCTGGCCCTAATTTCTCCTTCTTAATTTGGGGATGGCAAAGAGAGTTAGTCAAAACATCGACAAGCCCTAGACAGTTACTACCAATTGCAACAGCAAAACTTTGCAGAAGTAGATCCAATCTGGCCCTGTCAGCCCTTGCCAGGCAATGTTTTGGCTCTGGGTATTTTTTAAGTTCCTTTCTTGTCACTCTAAATCAGATGATTCACGCTGGTAACATGTTGTATCGCTTATCCAGTAATGCAACCTAATAAAACCCTGCTTAAAACCATTTTCCTTAAAGAAGCAGAAGAATTTGTTCTTTGCAGAATCAAACCTGTGTTCTTAATAAAGGCAGATTGAATAAAACAAGCTCTGTGAAGTAAAGGGACTAATTTAACAGCTCGCTGATGAAAATCTGTGGCTATGGTCCCCCTCCCTCACCCCTTGCATGAGAACAGATGGTTTAACACAAGTTTTGAATGCAAAGTTAATTAAAAAAAAAAAAATCCATTCCTCTTACAATCCTTGGGCTAAGACTTTAAAAGTTCCCTGCTAAATCGGAATGCCAATGCTCTTATTTTGAGCTCTGTAATAAGGAAACAGACTCATTAATGTTCTGCAATTACTGAAGTGGAGTGATGGTCATGGATTAGCCCTTGAATTGAGCTCGGCAGGCTCCCTTGGCAGCGAGACACCAGAATGGAATTTGGAAAGCTCCGTGTTCCATTTTCCCCACTGCTCTCAAGCTGGTGCTGGGAGCAGGTACAGTCACCTGGATGGCAACGAACCCAGAGGGAAGAGAAGGCATTCAAAGGGCAGGATCATTTCCCATAACGAGAACAACAACAACAACAACAACATTGCATGTTAGGATTTGATTTCAATGAACTCTGCAAAAAAAGGCAAATTATTTTATATTGGGCTGGAATGCATCTATTTCTGGGGTGGAAGGTAATAGCTGGTTAATGGCAGCCACCTTGTATAAAAACCAGCACAAGACGTGAGAAACTCGTATTAAATTAGTTCCAACTATTGCTGCAATCTCCTGCCTCAGAGACCTTCCAGTCTGAAAATTCACTTTAAGTAACTGGGAGGAGCTTGGCCTAAGTGAAAAGTAATTGCCTGAATTAGAATCATCTTGTCTTGCTGCATTTAATGCTTTCACATGGCGAACATCAGAAGAGCTTTAAGCAACCAAGGGCACCTGGAGAAGAGTTTTGTTTTACCTCTCATTTACAACCAAATTAGGTCCAAGTCCAGTTCCTGGAGTTTAATTCCAGATGGAAAGCCACCTCTGAAGACTCAAAAATGGTTTCTTCTGACATTTTCTTCGCCCAGATTTCGACCCCAAAACAAATTCAGCCCAAACATCCTCAATACCAGCTCTTAAGAAACGAGGAAATAGCAGGCCTAAGGGATGTCTTCTGGTTAGAACAAGAGTCCAACTTTATGGTGAATTTTAACAGGATCAGGTAATTCTTGTCAGGATCCTAATCACAATAGGACCAAAGCTAGCAGTGAGGGAAGTCACTCCCAGTCCTTGCTGGAGTGTAACTTGGAGGGAAGTTTAATTATCCTGCAGATCATCTTATCCCTTTTCCATCGGGTCTTGTACGAGCTGCAGTAGCAGCGCTCAGGAGCTGAAACAGGAGCTGGGTGTTTGTTTCCCAAATTGCATCCATGGAACAGGGCATAGCCTCCACCAGCATGGGGACACTGAATAGAACACAGCACCCAGGAGCTGGGGCTTCTTGTTGTTGTTGTTTGGGCTTTTTAAGCCGGTTTTTGATTTTTGCACCACGACTCGATCCCGGATTGCAAAACCCTGGCAGCAATTAATTGCAGAAACAAACTCTTACCCTGCTGCTGCCTAATTCCTTAATAGCATCCTTGAATCAAAGAGATGTCTAAACTTTATCACAGGCACCTATGATTAACAGCTCCCACAATCAATTACAGATGCAAACAGGCAGGAGCAGCCTTGGCCCAGAACATGAAGGGATGGAAGGGATCATTCCTGGGACCAAGTATTCAGTCTCTTTATCACCTGCTGCTGGCATTTTATGAAGCCAAAGTTCTCAGAGTTTATCCTGAGTGGAGCAGACTATGGAACAGCTTTAAAGGGAATAAACATGATCTACAGGTGACGGCAAAAATCTTGTTAATAACATTATATCCCTCCAGCTGAGGTGTGGCTGATACTCTGCCTGATGTTTTAATTGGCATGAGGGCTCATGGTAATCATGGTTTACTGGAACCAAAGGAAGCCTTTTGATTTCCAGTCTATTTATTCCTCCTTCATTGCTCCTCACGTGATTTTTTTTCCATCCAGTAGTAACTGCTGGGACTTTTGGTGGACTGTGGTGAGGAACAAAGTGACAAAGGCCCAGTGAGCCCACAAAAGATGCAGTAATTAGGGCTGAGTTGGCACTTGGAAAGCAAAATTGGGCAAAGCAGTTTAATTCTCCTCAATGAGCAAGGAGTAACTGGGAGTTGTCTTTTATTTCTCTTCCTCTTTCCTCACCTGTGCTGCCCTCGTGGTGAACCTTCAGTGCTGTTGGGATCAAAACTCACTAAAATCACAGAACCATCTCAGTCAGACTCTGCGGATCACAGTGAACCTGTCAACCAACTCGGGCTTACTCAAAACACAACAAAACCCCAACTCCAGAGGAGTTTCACATGATTAAATGCTCAGGCAAAGAAGTTCCTCGCAGCCTCGGTTACTGTGAAATCTCTCCTGTCTCTCTCCTCAGTGTCCTGCCCAAATTGTTGGCCAAACTGTGGCAGGAAAGTGTCACTGAGGAACAAGAATTTGCTGTCTCTCTCTGCCTTGCCCCAGACACCCTGACCTCTCCAGATCTGCTCTTGCATCACCCAATTGTTCTCCTAAACTGCTTCATCATTTTCAGAGCTGCAGATGAACCAGAGGGGTTTTCCCTGCCACGAACGTTGTGGGTTCGTACATACCTCCCTAATTCTGGGTCTTGCATTGCTAATCCTATTTTCTGCAGGGCAAATGATTCCCATAAATGTCAGCTGTGGGCTCTGCCCTGGTCTCCACTGCTGCTGTCTGAGGCAGAGCTGTACTTGTGGGGGATTGTGGCCGGATTAAATGCAACCCAAACATGATGTAGAATCTTTTCTCCAGCTCTGCACCTCCTTAAACATTCAGAACTCAGGCGGAAAAAGCAAGATGAATACAGACAATGTCTGCACATAGAATAATTCACTCCTGGCAGGAAAGTCACACGGAACTGGTGGCTGTGGAGGTTCTCCAGGTTGCTCTCCAGACAGCAGCATCAATAACTGAACTGCAGAAAAGAAGGGCTTTCTTCTCAGCAAGTTTCCTTCTCACTGATTCATTGCTATTAAGAAAATAGATGAATCAGGGATGATGAAGCGGGGACTCAGTGTGGACCTTCATCATTTATGAGACACCTGTGATGGAGCCTGGCCAAGATCTTCCCCTGACCTTGCAGCCTCCCCCAGCAGCCCAGGGCTGTTCAGAGTCTGGGTTCTTGTTGTGGAAGCTGCACATAACACAGGGCAGCTGTGAGCCCACGCCAAAGTCTGCCTGATGAAAACCTCATTCAGAGCAGCCTGTAACGTTTTGGGCTGGAGCCATCTCTGCCCAGAATTGGCACCCAACGCCTCTTAAAGGTTCCATAAGAATTTGGTTGATTTTCTTTTCTTGTTTTGGTTTTCTCTTGCTGACTTCCCATATTTATTCTGTCTCTGCATATTCTCTCTTCTACAGGGAATAGGAAATGCTGAAGTATCCTCAGAAAGGCTTTGTTTTGCTTTGATTCTTAGGGTATTTCAAGGTCAAGAAACAAATATGTCGAAAACTTTAGAAGGAAGCTTATAAGGCAAGATAGACCCCACTTCTTTCTCAGAGGTATCCTTCAAATGAATATGGTATGGTTTGAAATGAGTCTGGTTTAACTCCTAACACCATGGAAAATTGGGGGTTTCCAAGATGTTAAATGATCTATAAAATGCTCAGGTCTGATTGAAGCTCTGAACAAAAGCCCAAGCTTATAGGTTCTGGCATAGAATAAACCCACAATTATCAGGCAAATCAAAATTTGTACCTCCCAGAATGTGACACCCCCAGTGCCTTGGGAAGGAGAGCTGAAAGGACTGGACTGTCCACAGAAACACAAATAACTGCTGTTAATCTTGTTGGGAGGGGAAAGAAGAAATTATGGAGTTTCTGTTTGGGAGCTGAGATCCTTCCTGGCCTCTGCTGAGAGCCCACACTCTCATTTTTCTCCACCTGCACAGGCACAATCCCAGTCCTGTGCTGGGGTATCCGCAGCATTACTGCACCTCCCATTGAGGGGATTTTGCCATAAAATCATGTTTCTACCATGGGGCTGTGGTTCCCACATCCTAAAGGGCCTGAGCTGTGTGTGCACAGCACGGTGCCTGGCTCTTCCTGTGGGACAAATTGGTCTTTGCTGTCGTGAAGGACAAGATTTCAGGTTTGAATAACTTGAAAAATGTTTCCTTTCCCTCACACCATCTCCCCAGACGTGTGACATCTCCTCTGAGGACACTGACACTCGCTGGATTTTGTAAGGCAAGAGGGAGCATCTCCTTCTTGGCATTGAGAACCTGGCTGATTCGCCCCAAAAGTCCTATCAGGAAGCTGAGCGTCCCATTCAGGGCAGGAGGGGGAGAGTTTCCATGAGTACAAAAATGGGACTAAACCCAAAAATGACTGCAGAATTCTGCATGTGCAAATTCCCTCTGGCACTTGCAGGGTTTGAAGAAGCAGTGACGAGTTCTGGCTTTCTGGGGATCTGTGTGTGCTCAAAGCTCCACTTGGGTGTTTGGCCCTGGCTTTAACCCTTCCTAGAAAGTTTTTCATTTTGCTACAGCACACAGGGTGCACAATAACATCACTGCAGGAGCTTTGTCTCCTCTGAAAGAGAGCTTGTGTTGTAAACAAGGATCAAAAGGAACACCAAGCAAGGGGAGCTGTGTGGAAAACACTCTCAGTGATCTCGGGGTGTTCATTTCCCCAAGCACCTCCTGCTCTGCTGTCGTGGTTGGCCTGTAATTTTCAGCCACTTCTGTAAATGATGATGAATCACAAGGTTTTCTACATCTCAGAGAGGGAAAAAAAAAAGCCCCAAACACTGTGAGCTTACAGTAGCATTTCCTGGTTAAATATACGTTCCAGCACCACATGAAGTGCTGGGTTTAGCGAACAGCTGCACTTTACTTATCTTTTGAGTGCATCGCTTTAAATGCATGTTGGAAAGTACCTTTCACCAAACTGCCCATTAGGAGTGAACTACAAAGTAAAGGGATTGTGTATGGGAAGCATTTCTTATCTCTGGGAGGGCAGCTCATCGCCTGCAGAGACTTTTTTCCTTTCTTTTTTTCTCTTTTAAGTAGAGGACATTTAATGACACCTTTTCAAATCCTGATAAAATTAACATGTTTTATTTTGACTAACAATTCTAACAAGGGTAACCTGATGGCTACAGGCACAGATGTACAAATTAGATGCTCAAAATAATATGTGAGATTGCCAATTAGGTATCTCACCCTGCTCCACTGTTTTACTGTAAGATAATTAATGCTCTATAATATGGGACAACTGGAAAAGAGTGTGTTTGCTTGTCCCTGGCATGGCTGATCAGTCCCTGGTACTTCCAAGGGAATACACTGAGTATTTCAAGGTTTGGTGTGTCTGGATCATATTTCTGCAGGTTTTCTCTCGCTGAGCACAGCCCAGGCAGGCAGTATTTGGTTAGGAGTGGATTATGACAGTCCATTTTTTATTGGTATTTCACCATCAGGAAATATTCCCAAGTGCTGTTTCCCCTCTGGCTTGCTGTGGCCGTGGCTCTGATGTCACCGGTGGGAGTTGCTGAGGGGGCTGAGCTGCTTTTGGGGGCTGCAAAGTTCATCTCCACGTCCACTGCACAACTCCCACCCTGCTGGAAGCTCTTTGATGTAAGGCCTGGCTCAGGAGGGGATTTCTGCCCAGGAGCCTGAAGCACAGAGAATTCCTGACCAGAGAGGCCACGAAAATAACCCCTGGGATTTTACTGGTCAATAATGAGCACCCAGCTCAGAGCTGGCTGCTCCCAAAGTCCTTTCTGAATAGGGCAAGGGTGTTATCAAGGCTGCTGCACCACTGTCATCACACCACCAAATGAAACAAAACAGGTTTGTTCGTGTGCTCGATGCCTTTCATTTGAGCCATTAATTTCAGGCTTCTCAACTGCCACAAGTGGACGTGTCTGCATTTGCCTCCACCACAAATAAAACAGATTTTTACAAAGCAAATATTCTGATTTCCCCGATTGCTTCTACAGGGCTGCTGCCATTAACGGATCCCAGTGCAGCTTCGGCCTGGCATTGTCTTTGCAATGGCACCAAAAGCAGACACAGGGGCAGACAAGAACATCCTTTCCTCCTTGCACATTCTTTTCAGGCAGTAACTGTGATCCCAGTGACTCACGGACAGCTAAACCCCCATCACCAGCCCAAGGAACACAGCAACAATATCTGTTGTTAGACTTGGCAGGATCCATTAAGCTCAAAGTGATGTGTCCTATTTAGTGATGACAGCCAAGCTCAATTAAGTTCCATTTGACATCTCTTTGGACGCTTTTCCAAACTTTATATGACCCTCTTGGCACTGTAAATCTCGCGGAGCTGTTTTCTTCATGAGATTTTTGTTATAATTTTAGTTCTGGATGGGACTGGCTGTGAGAGTGAGCACAGCCTTCCACTCCATGCACTGGCACTGCTGCCTCTAGGAGCTTTAAAGCATGCAAGAGGAGGAAAACCACGGGACAGCTCTGAGAAGGGGCAGGAAAACACACATTTTTCTTCATGTTTTGGGCAAAAGATCATCTGGGGGGCAAAGGGAATGGCTGTCTTATTTTATCCGAGCTGACTTCTCATCTGCTACTTGAGCCTCTCTCGTTTTCCTCCTCACTAGGAAACAGCTTGGCTATGGCCATTGCCTGCCTGGTGAAGTCAGGGTCAATTTTTTCCATCTGGACTGCATTAGGAGTCTTCCATTTGCTCATCTCCCTCCCCCCAAAGCACTCCTGCTCCTCCCCAGGCTCCCCCCTGCCGCTGATGTGCTGCCAGGCGTGTTCCGTTTCACCCACAGCCAACAGGCAGCTCCAGTAGGATCTCATTAATTCACACTAATGATGGGGAATTTGGCAAATTAGTGAACTGACTTGATCCTGCCATTATTAATAGCTTTGCTGTTGACTTCAGGCAGAACCAGATTGAGGCCCTGAATTGATAGCTCTCCTCAGACACCAGAGAGAGATTATGTTTTATGCCATAGACTGGTTTTTGTTTGGATTATTAGGGTTTGGTGTTGTGCTGGTGCATATTACAGCAAAAGCAATGAGCTCTAATTAATGGGAGGGCTCACAGCAGCTTTTCAGCTGGTAAATCTCTGGGGAAAGTAAATGAAAGCAAAGAGATGAGGTTTTCTTCACACGCTGTAGAAGGCAGGAACTTGCTCACCGAGAGTCCCCGCATTTCTGCTGGGCCATCAAAAGGTTCAGCCCAGCAAGGACTGAGCTGATGGGACTCTGCCAGAGATTTCCATGGGACTGGGCTGAACTCTTTATTCTTTTTGTGCTTGAGCTGCCTTCTGGAAAAAGAAGATATTCTTTCCTTTCTGCTGCATCTATCTCTGTCACTTGGCTGATAATGCCTTAAAATCTAATCCAAAAGAGCTCAGTTTGGGGCGGGAGAATGCTCTCTGAGAAATAACAAAGAGAAATCAGTGATCCACTGGTCATTTCTATCACCTCTTTTGTCTTTTTCCATAGAGCACAGTCACATCAGTCCAGAGAATTCCACATCAGGAATGTTTGATATCCTGTGCCAGTGCCAGTTTAGCAGCCCCCAGCGACTCCTCGCTCTTGTGACAGCAGGAAGAAAAGCTCAGTAGCACCAGCTGAAGGCCTGGATGAGTAAAAACCCTTTGCATTTCTCAAGGTTAACGTATTTAAATTCACAAGGAGCAAAGCAGATGTACACACACACAAATCTGTTCTCCTAAAAACACCAAAGGAGACAACTCGAGTCTCCCTTTGGTGCTTTCCCTCCTGGAGGCGATGCTTAATCGACTTCTGGTGTTCTCCCCAGCTCGCAGGGATGAGCCAGCCCGTGAGCTGAGCAGCTGAGGCACAGACACTCGCTGCCTCCTGCCAAATTTTGGGAGCGGGGCGGGGCAGAGGGCTGGAGGCTGTAACGTCTCCCAGCAGCTCCATCACCGAGCCTGGAAGCTCCCAGGGCAGAAGGGAGGGCAGGGTGAGACCAAGACCACGCTGAAAATCAATCCAGTGTTTCCACCTCTCCCTGGTAATGGATTTTATTTCCCAGGCTTGCGCAGCCCATGGGAACTGGGGCTGGAATCCACCTCGCAGTTGTTCCCAAGATGGGGAAGAACCCCCTGGTCCCTCAGACAGGCTGCTGCTAAGTGAGATCCCCGGAGCTTAGAGGAATACAAGAGCCTCATTCCTCCTGACTTTATTCCAGGGATCTGTCCTCCTACAGAGCAGAAAACGTGCTTCCAGCTCCCCAAAGTAAATCACATCCCTAAAAGAGAGTGGATTTGGGTTTCTAAGCAGATATTTTTTCCTCTATGACAACATCAGCACGTGGTGCTTCCCAGTTGCTGTTCTTTACGTTCTTGCTGTTCTGGACAGACCAAATCTTGCCAGGAAACAGCTTTATGGACAGTTTCTTCTCTCCTAAAACATGCAAAATCTCTCAGTCAGAGACATGGAACACAAACCCAGCACTCTGCAGGTGTTGTGCTCTCACATTTCCCTGTTTAGGACCAAAACAAGAGGGAGGACTGGGCCCTACCTCCTCACACGTGAACATGTATGAAGTCCATGTTAGAATGCACCAATGCTGGCTGTAATATGTTCAGGATTTCTTGCTACTGTGCCCTGGAGGACAGAAGTTAGGTATAAATTGGCTAGTTCAGGAACTGAGGGGAATTTTTATGTTTAAATTCGTGGGTGACTCCCCTTCACATAGTGCAATTTGACCTTTGGCCATTGTTACTCCTTCACAAACTTGTTCCCACTCCAGTTTCTGTGTGTCCTGGTGGGGCCAGCCCTTGGCTAACTCCATGTGGCACTTCCATCTGTCTCATCCCATACACCGGTCTGCATTTGCAATGCTCTCAGATTATTCCAGTTTTGCCTACAACAGATTTTCATGGCATTCCCTGTTTTCACCTCTTCCCCTTCCCCAGTCATCTCAACGAGCAGAAGGTCTTAAAATAAGGAAAATGGTCCGATCTGGGAAAATAAAGGATCTGCCAGAAGGGATTGCTGGGGTATGTGTAGGCAGCTGGAAGGAATCCAGTCATGTTTGGTTTCCCTTGTTCCATTTTTCCTAAGTTTTCCTTTCGTTTATGCCCAATTTGGCTGTGTCTGATGCTAAAGGGAAGTGCCACTCCATGAGATTCTTCAGCTCCTGAACACCTGTGGCTGGTGAAATCCTTCCTTAGGCTTCAGAGTTAACAGCGCAATGATGTGGAATAAAAAAACCTCTCTCTCCCCAGGGCACTGTAAGGCCTAAGTTTTGTCCAGGCTCACAAAATCTGTTGTGTTGGGAGCCTTTTCAATGACAACAAACCCATTTATTTTAATAAATGACAGCTCAGATTCTGACACAGCCCTGAGCTGGCAACGTGGCTGATTCCAAACTGGCCCAGTTGGACTTGGCACCAGCAGGGAGGAAATGTCTCATTCCACACTGGGCTTGCCAGGGAAGGCCTCATTTCTCTTGGAGCAGTGCAGGATGATTCTCTCTGAATTAGGAAGTCAAATGTCTCACAGGGATGGGACTCTTTGCCCAGTACGACCCCCCTTCCCACTGGCATCCTCTGGCTAAATATGGAATTGTGGCAGCCCAGCCTAACCTCACAAGCAAGGATGCCATGCAGCATCCAGCTGGGTATTTGTTGTGTCAAATGGGAATTAACAGATCTGCTTCTCAGGCAAGACTAAGAATCACAGGCAAAGCCATCAGCTTGAGGTTCGGAGTTTAAATAAAGCTGTTTCATTTGGTCCTTGATCTAATTGGCTACTTTAAAAAAAAAAAGAAAAAATATCTAGAGCCTGCTTTGAGGCTCATCAAAGAACCTGGGAGGATTTTCATTCTTCTCCTCCTCGCTACTTGAGAGGATTTGGATCAATCTGTTAAAAACACAACGTGGCTTTCCACTCAGAGAGAGAGCCTGGACAGCAGTGAGGGCAAAGCTGTGTTGCACAAACTCATGGACCCCAAACTCCTGGGCCAGGACCAAGCCTCAGGTTTCCTCCAAAGACCCTGGAGGTGCTTGTGCTGTTGCTGCCGTGGATGATGCCATCCCACACCATGGGAACTGTCCCAAAAACCTCTGCCAGTGCCTAAATCCACCCTTTGATGTTCTGCTGCTCTCCAAGTCAGAGGGCAGATTGGTCCAGAAAGCAGCAAAGATGAATAAATGCAACCACTAAGAATCTCCTCAAGCACCAACCATGTTGCCTTTGGTCCTTGTGTCTCAGAGCTGCTGGTCTCTGCGAGCCAAGGTAAAAGCTGCTGGGATATTTGGGATGTTGTTCTCTACTCCCATTTAAGGTGTTTAAGAGCTGAGCTCTGGTTACAGCCTTAGCAGGGATTTAACAGGATCTGTCTCCCTGCTATCCAGCAGTCTATTTTCAGGAAAATCACAGCAACCTGATTATTTCTGAGACCTCTGCCCCCTTGTCAATTTTGATTGGAGTTGGCCCAGGAGTTCAAAAGGCTGTAACAGTTTGATCATATAATCCTGGCTTCCTTAGGAAACCAAGCTAAGGAACAAACAAACAGAAGTCCTCACAGAAATACTCCCTTGACAGCTGAGGAGTTTTTTTAATCAACACCTTGACTTCTATGAAGATTTTTACCTTCACTTCCCACAAAGATTGTCTTACAGAGCAGCCACCAAACGTGGCTCTGGAGTGGCACCGCTGCTGGCAGGTTTGCATTAGGGACAGGCTGGATCCCAGTGGGAGCTGTGGGAAGCCAGCACGGCCCCAGTGTCCCACCAGCATCCCCCAGTGCAGGGGCTGAGCCCTGCTGAGCCACCACCAGCCCGGTTTAACTGCAGCAAAGCTCAGAGCTGAGCTTCCAGTGGATGGGAGGTGCAGAAGGAGAGGAATTCCCCAGCTGGGCAATTCCCCCTGACCTGTTCACCCAGCTCAAATCCGGCCCAGAGCTGCTGTGTTGGGTGGTGCAGTGGTTGCAGCTCCACCTTTGGGATCCTGGGATCAGGGGAATGAAACAACACCTCAGCCTGGCCGCTGCTGGGGTCCTGCCCAGCTTGGTGGGGTTGGTTTCCCCCAGGAGTGCAGAGAGCCCTGAGACACGAAGGGCCCCCAGTTCAGCTGAGCAAAACTCTGCAACCCAGAATCTTTGGCACATCCCCCTGGGTGCAGCAGGACTGCAGAGTGGGAGTGCCCGGATCCCTCTGGGTTGGCCACCAGCTTCTCCTCCCTCCGTTCCCTTTTCCCTTGGTGCTTCTTCCATGAGCTCTGACAGCAGATCTGCTGACGGGGTGATTTTACAACCTAATCCTGGTGAAAGACAGCAGCTGCCAGCGCGGAAATTGTGGACAAGAGCGTGCCTGGATGATCCAAAGTAACGCGTTTTGGTATTAATTGCAAACTCTTTTTTCATCTGCCACTTTCAGAGATGTTCTTAAATAATAATAATAAAAAAGAAATTAAAGGGAATTGCAATTATGCCAGAAATGATTATTTATGCTCGTTCGGCATTATTTGATCTCGGCCAATTACTACCGTGTTCCAAACAGAAGCTACAAAAGCAAATCTTCTCCTGCCCTTTTTATTTATTTATTTTTAAGGAAATCGGGACTAACATTTTCCCGACGTCAGAAACGATGACGCCCCACTCTGTTAGCCTGGGGATTTAAACAGAAAACACGGATTTGAGAGGAAAGCTGAGGCAGTGGCCGCAGGCTGCTGGGAAAGGATGGGAAAAGAGGGGACCTGTCCCTCTGGGAGGGGATGCGGGGCAGGCCCTGCAGATCCCGGACCTTCCTGGGCCAAAAATAAGTGACTAAGTGATTGGGAATGGCCTCGCAGAAGGCAGAGCCCACATCACCCCTTTGCAAAGGGAACAAGATCTCTTTTTTATCTTTTCTTCCTTTCTTCTTCCTTTTTTTTTTTCCCTAAACACAGATTTTCCCTCCGTGAGAGGTGTACGTTTAATTATAAAAGGGCCTTTTTCTGTTGTAATCTCTTTCCAGCTCAATTCCTTTGCTGGATAAATCCCTTAAACGTGTTGTCATTCCTTATTTATTGATTGCAGGTATTTGGGGTTTAATTGAGCAAGTCGGTCGTGGCCCAGGGCAGGAGTGGCGCTACATGAGCAATTAAATCTGATTAGCCCGAGCCCTTTAAGCCCCAGCTGGGTGATTGATAACCGAGACCAACATTCTTCAATTGACTCGCTACATCAAAAAGGAGAAAGGCTTAGAGGAGAAACGCATGGGTCCAACATGAAAAATAGCAAAGGAGCCGAGCAGATTAGATTTGCAAAGGAGCTGAGCTAACGGCGAAGGGGGCAGGGAGAACAGTCCCGGTCAGCCCATAAAATAAATCCGTAAGTGTCTCCTCCTCTAAAACTCAGCCGAGGCTGGAGTTTTGTTTTGTTTCGTTCTGGTTTTTTTTGTGTGTGGGGGTTTTTTTTTGTTTTTTTTTGGTTTTTTTTTAAGAGGCTGAAGTGACCCGAGCTGGAGCGAGAATGGCTGAAGGCGGCGGAGCTCGGTTTTTAACACCCCTCAGCCCTCGGAGCGCGGCTCCATCCATAAAGCTGTCGTCTGTTTGTTACGGTGTTTGTCTGCTCCGTCATTACACTTTTGCCCGGTAGTTTAAGAAAATAAACTGGCGGGGAGAACAGGAGTGAGCAACCCCCATCGATCAAGCTGATGGATGTCCCGCGTCTCCCCTGGGAAGGGGACGGGCCGGGCAGTGACCAGCGCGGGGCATCCTCGGGCACCAGCGGCAGCCGAGCGCCCATCGGGCGCTCCGGGCCCGAGATTTGGGGCCCGGGGATGCTCCAAGGTCCGGGTCAGCGCCTCGGGAGAGATCGCAGCGCCGCGCTGATGCTCCGGGAAGAGCTCACGGATCAGCCGTGCGGAGTTTTCGGGAGCAGAACCCCCCGAGTCACACATTCCGCTGTGCCCGGGGCGCTTTCCTGCCCGACTGCAGCGCAAACGGGGAGTGCGAGGGGTGCGGGGTCCCTCCAGCGCCGCCGTGCCAGCCCCGGGGTCCCTTCGTG
>WEIT01011872.1:143471-154067 GCA_013389985.1 Dryoscopus gambensis
TGCCACCCCCGCCGGGCACCGCGGGGCCGGGGCGGCTCCCAGGGCGCTCCCCTCCCGCTGCCGACTTTTGCCTCGGATCAAAACAGCCTTGAAAGCCCCAGAAATCACCGGGGAGGGGAGGAGGAACGTCAGCAGGAGCTGGACTTCTAAAAACCGTTCCGCCCCATAGGCTTTAATATTAAAAACCCCCTAGGAGCCTCAGACACTGTATTAATTAGTGCAACCACCCATGAAAAGTTGGGTTTGGAACAGCATTCTTTGCCCTGTGTGAAACAGCAACCCTAATAAACAATTGTTAACTTGGCCTATTGCCTCTGGTAAATTACACAGCATTAAAAAATAATGCTTTTCATATTAGGCAGTAATTAAAGGTTGGGACAGCTTTAAAACAAGAGGGGGAGGGGGGGAATCAAAGAAAATATAAAAATGTTCTTTCAAGAGTTATGGGAGGCTAATAAAGTATGTCTGTTATAGTGCACCACTTTGCCCCCAGCTACAGCCAAACTGGAGCCACTGCAATTGCCTCTCAATAAGATAATGATATTCCTTTCTCTGCTATTAAAAGGCTCCCAGTGCAAACTTAAAATGATTTATTTAATTTAAGAAATTATGAGGTGTAACTTCAAAGCGTAAGCCGTTAGTAATGGAAAACACCAGGTTGTTTAAAATTATAATAATAATTGTTTGGAATACAGTGACATCAAAGTGCTTTCATCACCAAATAAAATATAGCACAGACCCCCAAATCCAGTGGAGTTTATTGAGTAGACATTTTTTGGTGTGTTTTTATTATTTCCTTATCAAGAGACATTATTTTAGCAGCTCCTTTTCTCAGCTTTGATGTTTTGACAGTCTTAAATTAATTTTATTGCATTTTTTTTGGCTCGGAGATGGGAGATTATTCTGACTGCTTATTTTTCATTATGACTTTTTTGTTTTCAAGAACCGGTTTGTTATTTAACACAGCACCTTGATAAGCGCAGTCGAAATGAATTGGCCATTACAGGTCATTAAAAAGCAAAGAATTCTGTTTTCAAGCAATCCATTACACGTCTGGGAAAATATTCCTACTTAAAACAAACTTTTGAGTTGAACGCTGGCATAATCAGTTTAATAAAACGGGTAGCGCATACTTTCAAGGAACGTGGGTTTTTTTCTGTTTACGAGATTCTTGCTTATTCAAAACACGGCAATCTAAGAAATACATATACAAAACATTTTGCCAAAAAAAGGAGACCTGCCTTTGCAGCAAGAACATCACAGAATGTTTTTAATTTCCTTGAACAGTGTTATAAAACCTTAATCGCGCATACATTGCTCGAGACTTTTTCTTCCCAAGCAAAGCAGAATTATTCCAATGCCCTTTAAAAATGGTAGCGTTTTAAAATACACTGCAGTTGCAGCTTTATAGACCGGTATTTCCACTAAAACAGCAGGGACAGAATTGCTCGGGTGTTAAAAGACTGAAATATAATGGATGGAAAGATTTTTATTCCTTGCGTGCAACCAGTTGGGAGCTGCTGGTAGCACCCGCCAAAAGCCTCACGGATTACGGTGGGAAACACACAGCGAGGGGCTCGCGGAGCCAAACACGAACCGAAATGAAAAAGCTCAACAACAACAACAAAAGACCCCAATTTTTCCCCCTCTGCCTTTCCCCACGGCAGCGAAAAGGAGCGTGAACCGTGGAGCGGCTCCTCCTGGGTTTCCCAGCGCTGGGATGAGCTGTGCAGTTTCCCTGAGATCCCTCACGCTTTGCACTGGAAAAATATGCCCCCTCTGCTCTGGAATGGAGAAAGGGAAAAGAAAAAAAAATCGGAATAACCTCTTTGTTTTTATTTTCACGAGAGAGTCTTCCTATGCCAAGAATGTGGGCGCTGCCGAAAGTAGATTAACTTCCAAAAGTGACCCCCAGAAAAGGCATTTTGGAGTCTCCGTGGCTGACAGTGAGCGTAGGGGCGGGAGGGACACAGTCATGCTGGCGGAATGCTGGGGTTTATTTGTTTGGGGAGACTTTTTTCCTGTGCTTTTAAGGATTTAATTTTTTTTTTTTAAATAAAGAGATCCACGTTCGCCTTCGGGGATGCTGAACGGGGGACAAATAGAGAGGGGAAATATACTTTAGAGAGAGCGAAATGCTCACATCTCTCTCAGAGCAGCCCCGAGGGGGGTGGGAGTTGATCCACCGCGGATCCTCTGGCTGTTTGTGCGCAGCCAGGGCACGAGTGCGGGGCTTGGAGCCGCTTCCGAAGGCGCAGGGCCCCAGAGTTTGGCGCTTTCTGGTCGTCCTTTCTCATCCATCCCCTCCGTGGGCTCTCCTCCTCCTGCAGTGCGTGCCCAGCCCTCACCCCCAAATCCTGCAGAGCCCCAGGTGTGCGTGAACGGGACATTGGAGTGTCCGTGGCACTCGTGTGAGAGGCACGGACAGTGTGGAGGTGTGGAATATCCAGCTCCCCGCTGCCGAGAGGTGGGGGGTGCGAGTGAACCCCCGGGGCGGTGGCACCAAGGGGTGGGGACAGGGCTGGGAGCCGGGATGCTGCTGAAGGGCTCTGCCCGGCCTGGAGGGCTCCAGAGCCCCCCGCAGCCCCGACTGGGCTTCACGGGACAGGTGTTGGGAGCCGGTCCCCATCCCCATCCTCATCCTCATCCCCGTTCCCATCCCCATCCCGATTCCCATTCCCATCCCCATCCTCATCCTCATCCTCATCCCCATTCCCATTCCCATTCCCATCCCCATTCCCATTCCCATTCCCATCCCCATCCCCATCCTCACCCCCACCTCCATCCCCGTCCCCATCCCGAGGTCCGGCCCGTGGCTCGGGGGTCGCTGGGTGCCCGCAGCGGAGGGACCCCCCCCCGCCTCCCCCGCTGTCCCGGGCACTCCGCTCGCTGCCAGCCGGTTTTCCTCGTTTGCCATAAAACGCAGGAATTCCGGGCTCTGACAAGGCAACGTGACAACATGAAATGCGGGCTCGGAGCGCCCGCGGCTTCGGGTAATGAACGCTTGGCCGGGGAGAGGCAGAAAAGCCCAATCCCAAATGTTTATGTCAACAAATCCATCCCCGGTGACGGAAGGTCCCGGGAGAGCCGCGCTGTGCCCCGCTGGCCTGAGCCGCCGCTCAGCAAGTCCGGGTTTTAAGGATCGGGATAATTTATCGCGTTGTTTTTAGTGTTTATTATTTATTGCTCTAATTATTTTTCACTTTCTATTGGGAATTTAAAATATATAGATGTACCTGGAACAGATGCCAACTCCTTTCAGTCTCACTCAACTTCTAATCATCGCATCTGCTTTGTGTCAGAAAATACTTTGGGAACAATTTAACTTTGCATTAAAATAACTAATTAAAGACACACCTCCCCAGCCTTTGCGAAAGTGGGGGAGGAATTTCAGTAAGTGCATCGCTTTTAATGATAGCATTCTGATTTCCCTGCCTCGCTGTAATTTATTCAGTTACAGATCTGCCTGCGGGGCAGCTCCCATTAGGGACGATGATGAAGTCTCATGAGTAAAGCTTGACACCTCCCTCCTAATAAAATATAATACTCAATTAACTCGGCCTTTCTGAAGGCTTTAATTGGAACAAGTTAATAATGAGCGCAGGGTGAATTGTCATGCCATCCGCAGGCTCCGAGAAGGTGTCACGGATCCCTCCTCGCCTTTTCCCAGAGCTGAGGTTGTAACCGAGATTTGGAAGCTTTTCCTTCAACACCCGTGTGTGCCGCAATAAATCTGTATCCATTTAGGGATCTATCATAACACACGCAAAGCTCCTGCGCTCAAAGAATTTCCAGCAAAAAGATTTAGCCGTAATCCCTGACACAGCTGATTTATACCGAAGGTTAAAAAACACCGCTGGTTTATTTATAGCCCAGCCCGGCTAAGGAAGCACTCGGGACCCGGCCGGGCAAGGACAGGGCCGAGGGGGCTTCGCCTCGCCCTGCGTTCAGCGGGATAATGCTTCGGGAAAAGGGAATCCGGGAAAGAAGCCGGTTTCTCCCGTTTTTATGCGGCGGTAAATTCTAATTTGAAGAGTTCGAGTGGAGACTGGGCTCCCCCAGCTTTGTTCCCCACGGCTGCGAGGCGGGAAGGTCTTTGCGGGAGTTTTGCCGGGAGTCGGGAGAGGGGTGAGCAGGGCGAGCTCCGCGAGTCCCCGCGCCCGCTCCCGCTCCCCACAGCCCGGCTCGCCACGTGTCTGATCGCCCGACCCTTTTCTTCCCGACCCGGCGGGGTGCTGAGCCAGGCGGGATGTGGCTGGGAGCCCGTGGGACGGGAGAATTCCCGGTGCTTCCAGCGGCCGTGCCGGGAGCGCGGCGCCCGGAGCGGGGAGAGCGCAGCCGGGAGAAACCTCAGTGGGGGCAAACACCCCTGGGCAGGGGGCAAACACACCTTGTCCCCGCGGCCCCCCTAACCCCGACAGCCCTCCTGCGACAACATTCCCATGGGGCGGCACTCGCGTGTGCCAGGATGCCCCTGGCTCCCCTTATCCCAGCCCCCCTGGCCAGGGAGGGTGGGCCAGCACCTGCTCTCCGAGCGTGGCCCCAAAACTGAGCGGCAGCGCAGCACCCCGGTGCCCTGAAATGCAGCCGGAGCACTGCAGGGCCCCGCCCGGGTTTTACCTGTCCCAAATTCCCCCCCCCAGTCCTTCGGGAGTCGAGACCCTTTTCCCTCTAAAGCACAGAGCTGAGGTGGAGTCGAGGGGAGAGCTCCCAAGGAAAGGGAAAGGCACCCGAGCTGGAAGTGATGGAAGCATCGCTGGAGTTGTAAAGAACAGAGGCGCCTAAAAGCGGTTGTTAAAAACAAGGAAACCTCATAAAAGCTTTGGCTTTTGACTCCGAAATGTTGACTTGCAATTCACCTTCATGCGCTGCAAATTTGGCTTTAAATCAGATCGAGAAAGGGGAAATAATCATAAAGGCAACCCAAACATTCCTTTGAACTTGACCCAGCGGTGCAAAACACACACGGAGAGAAGGCACCTCTCAAAGGACTCCAAACACTAACAGACCCACACGCGATTAAACATGTTTTTTCTTTTTTAATTTAATTCGAAATAAGAGATAAGAAATAATAAATCTTCAATAAAATATATAAAATTGTACAAGGCATCCCTTTCAAAGGGATTCTCCTATAATGGGAGATCGGGGGTGAGGGGAAGGGAGAGAGGAAGTTCATCTACAGTGGGTCCCAGGCAGCATCAATGCCTGGGTCAAAACAAACCAAAACCAGCAAAACCTCGTGGCTTTTTTTTTTCCTTTCCATTTTTTTTCCTGATTTTTTTTTTTGTTTTGTTTCTTTCCTCCACAACAGCATGCTAAGAAAATAAATCCAGGAGAAGCTCTGACTTCAGTGCTCCACAGCCTTGGGGGTAACTTCCTCATAAAGTTTAGCAAGAGTAATACACATAGTACAAGAGTTACAAGGAGAAGCCTGGGGAAGCTGCTGCCAGAGCTCCCACGGGGACAGAGAGGCCACACAGTCTCTATCACCCCTCTGTCCTGCTCGTGGGGCTGGTTGTGACACCCGGATCTCTCTTTAGAAGGGCTTGGAGCACGAGTCACTTCTATTGGCATCCTTAGAATGGAAGAAAACTTGGGGGGTTCTGTTTAACACAGGCTGTGGCAAATAACTAATAAAAACCCCATAACATCACCCAGAAGGGTTCAACAATCCCTTACGGGAACAACCCATGTCTTCCTCCCCTCTCTCCTGGTTTTCCAAGAGCACTGCAGAGCCAAGATTACCTGGCTGCAGCCAAAAATTTCTAAGCGTGCCAATAGGAAGAGATAAAACCCAGCCTAAGAGCCCTCCCTTGCTCTTCACCTCCCCTCCCAGTGCTTTACAAAGGCTGAAGCTATTTATACACATAAAGGCGTTACAGGAGCCGTGGTGGGGAAAGCTGGGCTCTACATTTAGGGGCCCTGCTGCTCGTCCAGCTGAGGTTTGGGATGCAAAACTTCGCCCTCCCCCCAGAAATGCAGGGATTTGCTGGCTCTGAACTTCACTGAGACTCCACCGGCTCTAGTTTCTATTTACACGTCTCTAGCTATGGGCTCTGCTGTCTTTAAAAAAACAACCAAACAACAAAACCTGGATTCGACCTTTTTATTTCCCTCCCCCCTGCCCCCCATGAGAAACGATGGCAACTTAGAGTGTGGCTTGAGGGCACACACCCCTCTTATTTCAAACCCGCGTTGGGCCCCGCCGGGAAGGTGTCAGGGAATTTCTGCCTCCGTATGATAAAATTGCTTTTGCACCCGTTCTTTTTTTAACCTAGTTTTACGTGCACTGGATAAAACCCCTACATTTACTCAATTTTTTTTTGGTTGGTTTTTATGCCTTTTTTTTGTTTTGTTTTTGCTTTTTTTTTTGCTTTGAGGAGCAGACTCTGCGTGCTCAGAGCACTCTCAGGAGACGCCCAACCCGTAGCAAACTCCCAGACACTCAGGATGCCAGATAGAAGCGTGCAGAAGGAATGGCCACTACTGGCTGGGGTTCTGCCTTCTCAGGGCTGGACAGGATCCACCAGGAAGTCTGTGTGGGATCTTCTTAGGATAAGTGGTACATGCTGTATCCAACGGGAGTGGCGTAGAGTCCAACGGGCGGGATGGGAAGCACAGGTCTGTGAAAGGGGTAGGATGTCCCATACAGGGAGGCAGCCTGGATGGGGGAGTTGATGGGGAAAGGGAGGCTGAACCCCGACGGCAACATGGGCTTCGCTGCCATTTTGAGCTTCTCCAGCTCGGCCTCCTGCAGTCTCTTGGCCTTGGCCCTCCGATTCTGGAACCAGATTTTGACCTGGGTCTCTGTGAGGTTGAGGGAGCTGGAGAACTCGGCTCTCTCGGCGATGGACAGGTATTGCTTCTGGCGGAACTTGCGCTCCAGAGCCAGCAGCTGGGAGGTGGTGAACGGGGTTCGGGGCTTCCTGTTGGTCTTGTGCTTCCTCAGGGTGCAGGCAGTGGGGCTCAGGTGTCCTGCAAGGAAGGGAAAGGCCGGTTACGACAACAGCAGGGACGCCCCGGAGCCCTGCAGGGATGCTGTGCCTCATGGGTGCCCCAGTGATCCCCTCCAAACACGGGGTCCATTGGCAAGGGGCTCTGGAAAGCTTCTCCTGGCCAAACTTAAATTCGCAGCACTTCGGCTGATGTGCTGGGAAGGGAAATTTAGCCTCAGCGACTTCAAAAGGGACAGAGGATTCACAGGTCACTTTGGGAGCCACTTCACAGGGGTGCAGAGCACACAAACCAGTACAACTCCAGTAAAGCACAGGACAAACGCCACAAAAGGACAGTGGGGCAAGAGGAGAGCCCAGCTCTGCTCCAGGATTTCCCCACAAAGCACAACAAGTGACAGCTGAAGAAGTGGATCTGACAGTTTTTATGGTTTTGCTAACTGGACATTTTTTTCTTGCCGTTTCTTCTTCCAAATCAAGTTTTTCCTCTGCTTATTAACTTTGATTTTCAGTGAGTATTTCCTGATTATCAACCACTATAAAAAAAAAAAACCCAACAAAAACTCAAACAAGAAAGCAGCGCTCTTTTAATTCAACCCTTAGCTTTTATGACATTTGCCAATTAAAAACTAAAACAAAACCCAGACAAAACTTCAGCATTTTGCAGCAGAGAAAAGCCAGGAAATCCACCACCTTTTGTGCCTGCCTTAAACCCCAGCCAGGTTAGGCAATATTCCCGGGATGGCAGAGCGCTGACTTGCCTTTAGACTAATTAGCACTTCACTAATCATTTTGCAACCTGAAGAATAACTAAAAAGCAGGCGAGCTCGGCAATTTGGCTGTGTTTTGCTCGCTCCCGGGGCACAGGACAAGTGACCCTGGCTGGACATAGCAAGTGGCACCCAGGCTGCTCCAAGAGGCTGCTGAGTTCTGTTCAGGCTGTGATGTCCGCTTCAAACGCTTGCCAGCATTTGCACTTTTTCTGGACTCGTCTCTCTTTTATTTTTAAAAATAAGCCAGACTAAGGAGATGTTCAAGCACGTATCATGCAATTAAAAAAAATCCCACGAGGGAATTGTTGAAAAGTTCAGAAACGGGAGGGAGAGAACAGCTACAGCGGAAAAAATTAAACTTCTCTTACTGCTCTCGCTCTGGATAGTGAAAGCCAAAAATAAAGCTTTTTTTAGGAAACAACTTGTCAAATATTGCCCTGTGATCCCGCCAGGGCATTTTAATAATTCAGGTGCTCATTGTGACAGCCGATTCACTGCTAAAACTGCGCCAAACTAAAACTACAACAAACCGACCCCGAATTCCCCGCCGCTCACCCCGGTGTTCCACGCTACGTTTAAACCCAACTCCTTTTTTTTTCCCAAAGCGAAGCCCTCCCCAGAGGCAGCCGCTGGCAGCAGGGACAGGGTTCGGAGGGGCGGCAGCGGCTCCGTGTCCCGGCGCCTTGCCCGGCTCTCGGGGGAGCCCGGCCCGGGGCAAACGGCAGAGAGACGCTTTTCCATGAAATCCCGGGAAAGATTCCCCCCGGGACGCACCCCAGCGTTCCCAGGCTTCTTCCCTCGCCGCCCCCCGAGGGTCTGCCAGGCTCTGACAAGCAGCAGGGACCGTGGCCACCGCAGCTCCGTTTCTCCCGTGCCAGTCCCCGAGCCCTCACTGATTTGTTTCGCCGCTCTTTTTCTGTTTGTCCTCCTCTTCCTGGCCGATGTCAGACAAAAATCATCTTTTGGAGACTGTTCTCTCTCCGTGTTCCTCAAAATTCTGACTTTTATAGCTTTTCCCCCAGCTCATCCCACCCGTAATATTAATATTAATAATAATAAATCGAGGGGCTGTTTTTAATGTCAAAGCTCTCCATGGACAGGCATTTTTCCTGCGGGAGAATCGGTCGTTGCCTCCTGCTGAGGTGGGAAATCAGGAAAATGGTCGGGGCCGAAGGACTTTCCCTGCCCTGATCCTCAGTTTTCTCCCCAAATCCCTCTGAAGTCACTGGAACTCCCAGCTACCAAAGTCATTTACAAAACTACTTTGCCAATCCCGAGAACAAACAATTTTAAAAGAGAAAGAGGAGAAATTTCGAAGGGGGAAAATGTAGAAGAAGATCATTAGGCCGTGTCTAAGGCTGGGGTTCCGGGCAGATTTAGAGAAGGGGTCCAAGTAGGGGCACACACTTCTGTCTTTCCAGCACATTTGAGGGTACATGAAAATTGAAAACTGGAGCTACGCAGAGAATGCCACAGGCGGAATGCCTTCCTCCTGCCCTCTCCCAGCACGACAGGAATCAAATTAATTCGGAGTTATCATAAAAGAACGGAAGTGGATGAAAGCCAAATCGAAATTATTGTTTAAAAAAAAAAAAAAGGAAAAAAGAAAGAATAAGGAAAGCTGTAATAGCACCAAACTTTCCTCTTGCAATATTAGATCGAGGAGCAAAGTCCGTGAGACAGTTCACGTCTGTAAAGCCTCTAACCTAAATAAAGCAGAGTATTTAATTTCCACCAGGCAAGTTTGGGATGCGGATAAATCCTGACACAGGTGTGCGGCCATGGGAAGGCAGGAAGCCTGGCACGGCCGGGGTGCTCCTTCCCCTTCTCCTGAAGGACGTTTTGGGGCTTTTAATTTCTTAAAAGCAATTTTTTTCCTGTTTTTCTTTTTTTTTCTTAAGGGACCGCACGGAAGGCGGAACGCGGCTCAGCCAAGGGTTTCAGAAGTGACCTGTCATCCCCGGGCCGAGCGTTCCTAGGGCGGCGGGACCGGGTCGGGAGGGATCGCGGGGGCTAAAAGGGTCAGGACCAGTCCGGGGAACTTTGGCAGGCTCTGGAATCAGGGATGGAGGGACAAACCCCGCGCCGGGAGCCAGCGCGGAGCCGGCTCAGGGTTGGAAGGGAGGATTCTCGAGTTTAAGAGATTGCTGCGCACCGCGGATGGGAGAAGGGAACAGGGAGAAATTCCAGTTGTTGCAATGGGATAACATAAATGGGCGAGCTGTCTGCCAGGGGGCCGTGAGTCGGGAAAGGGAGCTGGTCCCTGGTGATTTCTTATCTTTCTATGGCTTTGAAGGCAGTATATATTTATATACAGACGTCTAGTCACGTATAGAAATATACACCCCTATAAATATGTAACCGTAAAAAATAGATGAAGAAATATGTAAGATATACTTAAAAATTACGCACATACGAACACCTATAAAAGGATCACGGAACCGCAGAATGTTTTAGGTTGGAAAGGACCTTAAAATCATCTCCTTCCACGGGCAGCGACACCTTCCCCTAGCCCAGCTTGCTCAGGGCCCCCATCCAACCCGGCCTCGAGCACTGGTAGGGATGGGAATACAGGATATAAAATCTAAGGTAAGACACAGACTCTATGAGGATTTCTCTCCGCGCTCCAGCGCATCCCGCCCGCCCCCGCCGCTCCCGGGCGCCCGGCACTCACTTGGCGGCGGGGAATATCTCCCGGCCTCCGACGGGATCCAGGACGAGCCGTCCTCCGAGTTCTCCGACTTGACCGAGGCGGTGTCGAAGGTTTTTGTAAGCGCCCCGGGCGGGCTGTGCGCGTCCCGGGAGCCGTGGCCCGCCAGCAGCAGGTTCCTGGAGGTGCCCACGGCCGCCCCGTCGGCGCTGCCGCCGGC